>LVTN01000168.1:245711-300843 GCA_001649415.1 Musa itinerans
CCTCCGAGAGGCTGTAGGCGGTGGTACCGCCAGTTTGGGCAGTGGTACCGCCCAGGGTAGTGTTAGTGTCAAACTAACACTGGGCAGTGGTACCGCCCGTGCCTAAGGAACCCGAGATGGGAAAGATTTAGGCCCCAAGTTTGAATCAACTTGAAGCCTATAAATACCCCTCTCATCCCTGGTTAAAGCATACAAGCACAGAGAGTTTAAAAGTAAAGAAACGCTGTTGGAATCTCTTTAAATTTCCCTCCTCTACTCTAAGTGTTAGAAATATATAAGAGAGGAGTGTGAGTGCTTGTAAGGGTTATCTCCTAAACCCGGTAAAAGGAGAAGAGGGGTGTAAAAGGTGATTGGCCTTCGCCTATTGAAGGAAGGCCTCTAGTGGATGCCGATGACCTCGTCGGAGGAGGAAGCCGAAAGTAGATGTAGGTCACGTTGACCGAACCACTCTAAAATCTTGTTTGCATTTACGCTTTGAGTAATTTACTTTCATAGCATACTGCCTCACCTTCTTGCTTTACATCCACTACACTTTTTAAGCTATCTTTACGAAAACGATTTTACGTTGGAAACATTTTTATTATACGAAGTTTTTGAAGACGTGATTTTACCGCTGCACTAATTCACCCCCCCCCTCCCTCTTAGTGCTAACACTAGACTCTCGATCCTAACATTTTCCATGTCAGACCTTTTGACATTGGTATCTATATACTTGGACCGAGACAAGCCAAGCATCCTCTTATATTTATCTCTATAGATTTGAATCCTCAAAATATAAGATACTTCCCCTAAGTCCTTTAAGGAGAAGTATCTAGATAGTCAAGTCTTTATTATAGAGAGCATTCATACATCATTCCCAATTATTATGATATCATCCACGTTTAATACCAAAAAGGTGATAGTGCTCCTACTTACTTTCCTATACACATAAGTTATCCTACAGGACCATTCCTAGACCCGTAAGCTTCTCTATCCACTCAATCATCTTAAGGACATAGTTCTAAATCGGTGTCCCTTAAGTCATCCTAGCATGGAAGAGACTCTTGGATATCTCATATTGCTAAGTCCTTCCATGTTCCTCAAACAATTTACAAATATGCAGGAGAATAGATCCGGCATCCATCTTTTCATATTGTCTCTGTAATTCGGGAGTCATAAAGCCTAATATGTAAGACTAAGCAAGAGTAGATTTGTCTAAGTGCTTCATGTCGCGAGTAATTTCATCCTCACTTGCCTCTTCCTTGGATGTGGGCATCACTGTGTCAAGGGCGTATACAATTTTTTCCGTCATGAGAACAATTCTCAAGTTGTAGAGTCAATCCGTATAATTTGGACCAGTGAGGTAGTTGACATCAAGTATGTCATGTAAGAGATTTGAAAGTGACATATTTTTTATAAACAAAAGATATAGCAGAAATAAATAACTTACAGATTTATAGAAAAAGTAAACAATCAAGATATAGACTTTTATCTTAATCTACTCTCACTATTTTCTCGCGAAACATACAACTCCCTCCGATATATGGATCGGAGACCCCCGACATATCTCTAGTGGGGATCGGGATCCTATCGGCCTCTTAGTATAACCTCGAGGGACTCAACCAATCACACTTAGCCTGAAAAGATAGACAACTCTTGTCAATCATAACTCTTTATGATTCTCATCCTGTTCGACCTTCGAAGCATCATGGCCTCGAGGGACTTGATCAATCATGATGTTTGGTTAAGTCATCAACATTGTTACAAGATGAGTCTAATTTGATTATATACTCTCGAGGGACTTAACCAAGTATACCATATCCAAGTCATTGGTAACATTTCTATGTTGTAGGCAAGATCTCGAATCATAATATAGGTGAGCCTTGAGGGACTCGACCAACTCAACTTACGTCAGAAATCAATTTCTCCCTATAACGATGGAAGGCTACGTGGGTCAATCTAATTGTCTCAAGCTTACTAACTTAATATTATCATGAGAGGGGATTTGATTTGGTATTCTAATATATATTTAAAATATATCTACATCACATATATATATATATATATATAAAATATACATATATATATATATATGTATATTATATATATATATATATGTATATGTATATTATATATATATATATACATATATGTATGTATACATACATATATGTATGTATACATACATATATGTATGTATACATACATATATGTATATATAAATACACACACGTATCTAGTATGTGTATAAGCAATCACACATCACATGAGCAATCACACCAAAGCTAGTAGGCTCAATCACTCACATCATGATCTATGTATGCATCGACGCATCTCTATGCTTTGTGATCGCCCATCTCATCCTCATCAGTTCCGTGTGACATCTTGACGCATCTTTATGCATTATGGTCATTTGTCTTAGCCTCATAGGTCCCGCTGTCACCTCCATGATCCAGCCACACCTCCTCGTATAATTATAACATAATCATAGGCATATAGGCTTAATAATAGATGAGAAGAAATAGAGGCTCGTAAGCCCCAATAATAATAATAATATTCACATTAAATACACACATCACATTGCACAGTCCATGATCATCTGTCCACATCATACATCATATGTATGCATCATCATGTAGGGCTACTAGATAATAATAATAATATTAATTAATTAAATTATTTAATTAAGTACTTTACAAAATTTTTGGGGTACCTTACCCTAGGGTGCCCCATGCGGCCCAGAAACCTTGGCCACTAGGGTTACCCCTACGGTCATGAATCCTTGGTTGTAGAACAACCTTGGGCGGATAGGGATCACTAGCCCCCAAGGTCTCCTCTACAGCCAAGAAACCCTGGCTACAGAATGTTTATGGGCGACTAAGAAACTTAGCCGCCTGCTTGCCCCATGCGGCTAGGAATCCCTGGTCGTAGGGTCTCTTAGGCGATTAGGAAACCCTAGCCACCAAGCTGCATAAGACTCCTCTATCATGGCTGCTCTTGGCTTGCTACAAGTGGCCAGGCCAAGACCCTCTTCTAGGGCTCTCAGTCAGCCGATCTATAGGGCAGCAATAGTTGCTGTCCTTTCTCCCCTTTTGGCGTTAACATTTTTTACATCAAAAGGCCTTTCTAAAATACCTCTCAATAGTGAGAAAGGGTACTATTTAGATTTGAAAACTATAATAAAAATCACAGCATTTACGTATAAAATAATTTTATGTGATTCATCAACACACGTAGTTTAAAAATCAATCGTCGCATAAAACAATCTAGCTCTGATACCACTATTGGGAAATCTAATTAGAGCATTATATGCACAGTAAAAAAAATAGAAAAACAAAATTATAGATTTCCTAGAAAAAGTATCTCATCATCATGTGAAGATTAGTGCTCAAAAATCACAAAATCAAAAATTATGTGTATCAATTGAGATTTGTTACCTAGGGAGATCGTATATCCCTGAAAAACCTCAGATCTATAGGAGTATATGAAAGAGGTCAGTTGTCCTTCTCTCTAGTAGTGATCCACATAGTAGATCCGACGAAGACACTCCTCAAATCGCTGCACGATCTTCCTCTCTATACACACCACATGATCAAGAAGGGGCCAGCCCTTCTTTCTATCCACACGCCCCAAACTAGGGTTGTCTAGTGAATGGGAGAGGAGAGGGAGGAGTATAGGAGGGATAGCAAAGAGGTGACTAGCCTATGCTACCTTTTGGCCTCTCTTATTTATAGAAGTTCCTACCACTTAACCATAATGGATCTTGCCCTACTGGGTACTGGATCTCTATCCAATTACCCAAGCCTCTTGAATTAGTGGATTTGTATCAAATAATCTTTATTTAGTCTTATTGGATCTCACCCAAAAGATCTAATAATTCAGGGACTTACTGGATATCCAATAAGATATTTGAATCTCTACTTGTCGCAATACCTATCATATGTGTGTGACCCTCTTGGCCCAATATCAAGTTAGTTGTGAGTCATATCTATCATAGCTCCTTCTGACTTAGTGAATTATTATCTCTATAATAATTCACTCGACTCATCGACTACGGACGTACTATGCCACTACGCCATAGTCCCTAGACGATATAGGGGGATCTAATCTATTGGACCTATTTATCCTCAGTTACCATATATCTAGAGTCTCTCATCCATCTAAAATCTCAAAGACCATATATCGGGCATGGTGTTGTCAGGCACATACGATTTCTACTCGAGTCTCACTTTAATCGGATTCTCCTAGAGAACTCTTTCTCTCTCAATCCAAATGACTCTAGCTAGGGATTTGTCTAAGCAAGAATACATAGGATATTCCTCTCATGACATTAAGAGTAGATGATCCTCTATCGACACTCAATTACCCTCGTAAGGCTGGCTACCACTCCCGATGACCGGTTGTGCTATATTTGAAACTTCCATACCTATAAGTCTGGTATCAAAGAGTAAAGTATTCATACGTGACATCCTTGGTATCTCAAGTCTAAGGGCCAAACATACAATTGAGACTACATAATCGTTGTCTAACAATGAGGTATCATCAACTATCTAGCATTCCGTTAGCAGATCAATCAGTGAACTCATTCTCTAATTAGCACCTACATTGTATCCCTAGTGTCCCCACATGAGCAGCTATGAGACCAGCTACCTCCATTATATAGATGGGTATACAACACACTAGTATGCTTGGTTATCTCGATGTCCCTCTCAAGTAACCTATAATTGAGATTATTTACGGTCTGTGTTTAAAGGTGAATTGGTCTCATTATCGTGATCTCATCACGATCCAATTCCTATTGTACAGATCCATGGACATCATACTATATACAACATGTAACATAAAGTAAGAAAACGCCAATAATAATAATAAACAAAAAGACTGTGTAGCGCATTACACATGTCATCACTCACGTGATTAGCTTACAATGCAACTATGACTAGCAGCAACTGCACTTTTGCCTCCTCTTGATATCGGTTGAACGGTGATGCCTTGTACAAAGCCTAGTATATTGAACTTGACTTGTTTTTAACATCAACGGGCTTTATCAACTCCAAATTTGACATCTCATTATTTTTACGACAACAAAAATAAAGTACTATATATATACTAGTATATGTGGATGATATTATCATTATACGTAATAATCCTACGGAGATCACAGAATTCCTAAAGTAGTTAGCATATTAATTCTCCTTAAGGATCTAGATATCTTAAGCTACTTTTTGAGAGTGGAAGTAATATTTACGTCTTTTTGGACTTTTTCTATCTCAAAAGAAGTACGTTCAAGATCTACTATCAAAGATAAATATATAGAATGCCAAAAAAGTTTCCACTCCACTCTCTACTAATGAATCACTCAAATTATATGATGACAGCTCTACTATAGATCCCACACAGTACCAATAAGTACTTGGCTCCTTGTAGTACCTGTCCCTCACATGTTTAGACATCTCATTTGCAATCAACAAATTATTATAATTCATGCATCGGCCCTCCACTACGCATTGGTCTACAATAAAATGAGTCTTGTGATATCTAAAAGGGACTCTCAATCATGGATTTCTTCTTTGTAAATACTCATTACTTCATCTTCATACTTTCGTTGATGCTGGTTGGCTAAGCAACATTAATAATAGAATATTTACGTCTGCCGATATTGTCTTCCTTGGAGTAAATCCAATAAGTTGGAGTCCTAAAAATAAAAAATAATCGTAAGGTCCACCACTGAAGCTGAATACCAAGTCATCGCCACCGTTACTGCAAAACTCAATTGGGTGACCAATTTGCTATAGAAACTTGACATCAACTCTAAATTCACTCCTATAATATACTATGATAATGTCGCTATCACTTATTTATATGCCAATCTAGTGTTCCACTCACGCATGAAACAAATTGTCATCGACTTCCACTTCATCCGAGATCAAGTTGTCAGACATCAACTATGTTTTTCTCATGTATATACTGTTGATTAATTAGCAGACTCCCTCATAAAGCCTCTTGCTCATAAAATATTTCAATTGCATTAGTCCAAGATTGATATCTTTGATAGAAACTTAATATTATGAGGGCATGATAGAAGATATAGAAAATAATGATAAAAGCAATCTTAGATTTGAATAACTGATTTGATTAATCATGATAGAGAAAATCTCTTCCTCGAAACATGTATAAATACTCATCACTTTAATGAATAAAATTCATCTCTTTCACAACATATTACTTGTTTTAACACAAATCACATCATTTTATTATGATGGATCAGAGATAATAGCGAGGCTGATAAAGATAATATAGTTCTCTAAATCTAGGTTGGTAAAGCTAGGAAGGTGCTAGCCATTGAATCTCGGATTTTGATGATAAAATCAATTAATAAAGTTATGATCTAATATGTATTTGAGTGACGCAATACTAACCTCAATCATGGAAAGACAAATCGATTGAAATAGGAAGAATCAGACAATGGGCCGAAGGACTAGTCCATGTGCCAAAAGGACTTCGTGCCATAAGTTCGGGTATCGAGCTGAAGGATCGGACATTACGCCGAAAGAGAGGACGAAGCGTTAGATGAACCAATGACATGTCGAACAACATAGTATTCATGTGTTGGATATCCAATAATCTCTCATTAGCTCTTATTGGATCTCATCCATAGGATCCAATAATTCATGGGCTTGTTGGATATCCAATAAGATAAGGGCTCCGGCGGAGATCTTATATATGAACCTCTACTCGTTGCAATGCCTACCATATGTGTGTGACCCTCTAGGCCCAATATCGAGCTGGCCGTGAGTCATACTTATCAGAACTCCTTTTAGTTTAATAAATTATTATCTCCATAATAATTTACTCGACTCATCGACTGCGGATATACTAGGCCACTACGCCGCAGTCCCCAGATAATACAAGGGAATCCAATCCTTTGGACCTATTTGTCCTCAATTATCATGTACCTATAGTCCATCATACATCTAATATCTCAAAGACTATATACCGGGCATAGTACTGTCAGACCCATACGATTTCTACTCGAGTCTCACTTTAATCGGATTCTCCCGGAGAACACTTTCTCTTTTAATCCAAATGACCCTAGCTAGGGATTTGTCTGAGCAAGAACACATGAGATATTTCTTTCATAACACCGACAGTAGATGATCCTCTATCGACACTCAATGGTCCTCGTAAGGTTGGCTGCCACTTCCGATGACCGATTGTATCATATTTGGAACTTTCAAGCCTATAAGTCTGGTATCAAAGAGTGGAGTACTCACACAAGACATCCTTGGTATCTTAAGTCTAAGGACCAGGTACACCACTAAGACGATGGAATCATTGTCTGACAATGAGGTATCATTAACCATCCAACATTTTGTAAGTGGATTAATCAATGAACTCATTCTTCAATGAGCACCTGCACTGTAGCCCCAATGTCCCCACACGAGCAGCTATGGGACCAACTATCTCCATCATATGGATGGGTATATAGTATACCAATCTATCCGATTATCTCGATGTCCTTCTCGAGTAACCTATGACTAAGATTATTTATGGTCTATGTTTAAAGGTAAATTGGTCTCATAATCGTGATCTCATCACGATCTGATTCTAATTGCATAGATCCATGGATATCACAATATATATGCATGTATGCAACAAACAATATAAAGTGATATAATATCATAATATAATATGTAAACAGAATGTGTATCATATCATACATGTCATCACTCACGTGATTGGCTTGCAAGGCACCTATGACCAGCACCTATGAGACAGTGTACGTCTCTGGGAAACTTGGGCGACAGTATTGCTAGTGTTAGGTGGTGGTACCACCCAAACACAGTCTCCCAAACTGTGTGAGGCGGTACCTGGTGGTGCTATCGCCCAGTGTCAATTTGATAATTGATGGTACCGCTAGTTGTTAGTCTAGCGGACAGTGGTACCACCCAATAATGACGATAGTACCACTAGGACCTAGGAAACTCGGGAAGAGACCTTTTTTTGCTTCATTTTTGAAGTCATTTGGGGCCTATAAATACCTCATACTTTCCTGTTTGAAAAAGCAAGAAAAGAGAATGAAAACTTGTGTTTTAGAGCATAAAAACTTTGTTAGAAAGCTAAGTCCTTCCTCCTTGAGTTTAGAGATTGTTCTAAGGGAGGTTGAGAGTATTTCCTTGTAAAAGAGGGTTATAAATGTTCTCTCCTAAGCTTGTCAAAAGGAGAAAGAGTTATAAGAGGGTAGTTGATTTTCGCTTATTGAAAGAAGATCATTAATGAATGTCGGTGGTATCGACAGATGAGAAATCGGAAGTAGAAGTAAGTCACGTCGACCGAACCACTGTAAACTCGATTTGCATTTATGTTTATGCTTTACATTCATATTGCTTACTGATTTACCTGCTCACTACTTTTACGCATGTTGCAAGTTGAACATCTTTTCGATACGGGTTTGATTGAATGATATTTTCATATCGACATATTTTTTACGAAATTACTAATTCACACCCTTTCTTGGTACTTAACTAAGATCATGAGCTTTTTAGATGAATCTTTAAGATATTCATATGGTAAAAATCTTTAGCTCATAAATACTTTCATCTTTATAAATGAATCCTTAAGATATTCAATCAAAAATTATAATTTTTAATAATCTGATTTTTATTTTTTATATTTATTTTATTTTTCTCTTTGTTGAATAGATGTTCACATGTAATAATTTAGTACATATGTAAAATATCTATAAACTAATTAAATATATTTTATTGATAAAATAACTAAATTGGTCCTCTAATATAAATTTTCATTACGTAAGAACTTGCCCGTGTTCATATAATTAAAATAAGAATTAACCTTGATGACAGAATATGTTTACTAAATCAATCTCTCTATACCAAATGTGATATAGGATGTGAAGATTTTGTTTTTCTTGGGTAGTAGAGGAATATAAAGAGGGGATAGAAAGATTAAAAAATAAAGAATAGCTACTATACTCGCTTTTGACCGGACAAAATTACTCTTACGATGAGAGTCGTACCACATGGATAATAAAATCATATTATCCAAAAATATATATATATCTTCACATCACTCAGACACAAGATGAAAGAATTCAATTTACTACATTTCTACTTTTGATTGATGAATTACAATATTCAATCTCCTTTTTATAGGTTCAAGTACAAGAATAAAAAGGAAAATATAGAATAAAGAAAATTATAATTCTATCAAATCAAATATATGATATATTTTTTTTAAGAAAAAGTAATAGTTCTAACTAGGTTTGAAAAAAAATATTCCTCTTGATGATATATTTTTTATTGATATAGTTCCATCTTAGTCGTGATAATGTTTAAGATGTTTATGAGGATTTATAGTCTTCACTAATTTTATTTCTTCTATTTTTTATTTTATTTTCTCTTTGTTGACTTTATATGTGATAACTTATTACATATTTAAAGTATCTTTAAACTAATTCAATTTATTTTATTAATAATCAACTAAATTGATCCTATATTATATTTCTTTGTTACGTAAGAACTCTATCCGAGTTTATATAATTGAAATATGGATCGACATTGATGAAAAAATATCTTAATTAAATCAATTGCTCTCGTATAATATAGAACAAGAAATAATTTGATGATAATAGAGAAATAAAAAAATGAAAAAGATATCAAATATAACTATTATTTTTGCTCTGAAAGAATACTTTTAGGATGAAAGTCTCGTATCTCTCATGTAGTCCATAAAATTCTGTCACTAAAAAAACAAATGTGATCTTACATCATTCACACACAAGATGAAAAGAACTTAATTTTCTGATTTATTTCTAATTGATACATTATAATATTAACCCCTTTTTACTGGCTCAAGTACAAAAATTTTAAAAAAAATTATACAAAAAAAAATTATAATCCTATCAAATCAAATATATGATATCTTTTTTTTATTTTGTAGAAGGTAATAATTTTTACTTGACTTGGAAAATAATCTTCCACTCGTTTGTTGATATTATTGATTAATAAACTTTAATGAATCTTTAAGATTTTCAATCAACTTTTGTAATCTTCAATAATCTGATTTCTTCCATTTTTCGATATCATCTTTCTTTTTTTTCTCTTTATTAAATAGATATCGATGTGTATCAATTTATTACAGATGCAAAATATTCTTAAATTAATTAAATTTATTTTATTAATAAATCAACTAGATTCGTCCGGCATTATTGTATAAGACTTCATCTCGAGTTCTTATTATTAAAATATGGATCATGATAAAATATCTTGACTAAACTAATAGATAAGAAACAACATATTTTTTATAATAAAAAATAAAAAGAGAGAACAAAATGATAATAGTCAAAAAGATAATAGAAAAAATAAAGGATAATTAACATTGTACCTCTTTTTTTTTAATAAATATATACATAATTGATATATTAATAAATATGGTCTCCCACCACTTATACATAACATATGAAAAACTTAATTTTCTGATTCATTTATAATTGATATATTATAATATTCAAACCCCTTTTTATAAGCTCAAGTATAAGAATAAAAATAAAAAAAAAGTATAATCCTATCAAAGATATCATCTTTTAAGAAACTAATTAGACTGTAACCTAACAAACTATTTATTATACTGTGCTGTGCCCTAAGAAACTAATTATTATACTGTGCTACACCCACTTCTCTTGATCTTTCCCTATGATGAGTCCCAAATCTTCAAGTGTTTTTTCATTCAACCAAGAGCTGTAGTGTCAGACCAGTCTAGCTGACTCCAAATGCATGCACCAAACCTCCCTCCCCCCTTTATAAGCCTCCCCAACTCCCGTCTTCTCTTCCATCCCAAGTCCTAGAAATCAGCTGCTGCGTTGAGCAAAGCAGGAACGCATATCACCATGTCTCCAATCCTTTCCACCTTCCACCATCCTTCTCTTGCTGCTGCTTCTCTCATCAATGGTGGTCTCAGTTCCATCTTCTCCTCTCCTGCTCCTGCTGTCTCCGTGGTGTCGAGATGTACAGTCTACCCCGACCGCAGGTCCGACCTCGGCGACCTCCCGCTCTCGGTGTCCGACCTCCCCATGCTGTCGTGCCACTACATCCAAAAGGGCCTCTTCTTCTCCTCTCCGCCAATACCCGTTGCCTCACTCCTCTCCCTCCTCACCTCCTCCCTCTCCCGCGCCCTCTCCATCTTCCCCGCCCTCGCTGGCCGCCTCTGCACCCTTCCTGACGGTCGCATCCTCGTCTCCTGCAACGACACCGGCGCCGAGTTCTCCCATGCCACCGCCGCTTCCCTCTCCCTCCCTGACCTCCTCCCTCCCTCCGCAGATGTACCGCCGGCAGTCAAGTCCCTCTTCCCCCTCGACGGATCCATCAGCTTCCACGGTCACACCCGCCCGCTGGCGGCTTTCCAGCTCACCGAGCTTGCCGATGGAGCTGTCTTCCTTGGCGCGGCCGTCAACCACGCCGTCGTCGATGGGACCTCCTTCTGGAACTTCCTAAACGCATGGGCGGAGCTCTGCCGCGGCGGTGACCCCGCAAAGCCCGACTTCCACCGCAACTACTTCGGCGGCTCCAAGGCGGTGCTGTGCTTCCCGGATGGCCGTGGCCCGGAGGTGACCTTTCCAGTGAATGCACCGCTTCGAGAACGGATCTTCCACTTCAGCCGGGAGGCCGTTCTCGAGCTAAAATCGAGGGCCAACCGCCGCACCAAAAACGTCGTCGCTGGAGGCTCCAAGGACGCCGAGGCTTACGGCAAGCAAACCCACGACCCGAAGACGGTGGAAGTGAACGAGGAGGAGGAGATTTCGTCCTTCCAGTCACTGTGCGCCCACGTCTGGCGGTCGGTGACGCGGGCGCGAACGCGGCTGCCGGCTGATGCCATAACCACGTTCCGTATTGCGGTGAATTGCCGGCACCGGGTGGTTCCCCCAGTGGCGGCGAACTACTTCGGGAACGCGATCCAGAGCATCCCGACGAAGGCGGCGGTGGTGGAGGTGGCGGGGCGGGACCTCCGCTGGGTGGCGGCGCTGCTGCACCGCAGCGTGGCGGGGCACGGGGACGAGGCGGTTCGGCGCGGGGTGGCGGAGTGGGAGGCAGCGCCACGGTGCTTTCCGCTGGGGAACCCGGACGGCGCGGGGTTGACCATGGGGAGCTCCCCCCGGTTCCCCATGTATGAAGGAAATGACTTCGGGTGGGGTCGGCCGGCAGCGGTGCGGAGTGGCCGGGCCAACAAGTTCGACGGGAAGATGTCGGCGTTCCCGGGGCATGAGGGTGGCGGGAGCGTGGAGCTGGAGGTGTGCCTGACGCCGGAGACCATGGCGGCTCTCCTCCCCGACGAGGAGTTCATGAGCTACGTATCCATGTAGAGAAGTGATGGCGGCGACCAAGCCTTACACCAACTGCCTTGTGAACTCGTTCCAGTCGTCGGATATGTTGCTCTACAGTGCACTGTGTTCGATTCCTCCTCTCCAATGCCCAGTTGTCTGTTTCAAGTTTAATGTAGATGTTTCTTTCTTTGTTCCCCTTTGTTGGATGTTGATATTCGAATCCTTCGGTGACCATTAAATTGGCTCCAAGAAAGATGCTGAATCGAACTTGTAGCTGAATAAACTTGATTTAGGCCTGCACAGATCCCGGCGCAAATCTTGGGCCATGTGGATATTTCGTCATCCCAAGGGATGGGTGGAGAGACATGGCTTTACTGTGCAAGATAGTAATCAAATTATTTTTAATTTTGATGTGTGAAATTAATCTACACCAATAAATACTGAACTGCCAACTAAAATCTACTCTCCTCAAAATTCATCCTTAATTCTCCGGGAGAATATTACCGTAAGACCTTCCTTTGTGTTACCCAATGTTTCAAGTCGGAATAGCATGATTAATAAGTATGACTACCAACTGAATTCCTACATCAAAATAAATGCACACGTAGGATCTGATCAAAATTGTGCTTGTGCTTATTCGAAAAGTTGGAATCAGACAAAAGTTTTCCAGGGTCTTAATGAGTTTAATTTCCCGTTCCACTGTACTCAAAAACTATGACGCGGGTGGGTTATTTTGAATTCAGGTCGTTGGACCCTATCCACGCTAAGGTCGTACGGTCTGATCTTGATCAAACGGCGGTTCAGATAGAGGCATAGTTTACGCGAGCGCGTGCAAGTGTAACCTTTGGAACCCTCGCATCAATTAATGTGTCGCCGATCAGTAACCATCGTAAATCCTGACTCGTGGGTGCCGAGTTCACTCTGTCCTCGTTTGACATCATGAAGCTTGTAATTAGAGTTCTCGGTCTGTTAGACTCTAAATTCTTGGATCTTGGCAAGCGATCGCTTGCAACGCAATAATTCCATATGAATATGAAATCTCATGACAAAAATCAAGAAACCGCAGAAAGAGATTGGAAAGAAATGATTAGAACCCAAGCATGAAACCAACAAAGAACGAGAAAGACGAAGAGATCGGAAAGACAGTACTAGAGTGGGCGGTGACGCGACATCAAGAACGAGAGAAATCAGCCTTGCAGTAGTAGATCATGGATCACGGATCTTGTAACAAGAGAGTTCTTGATCTGTTACACTCTCGGTTCATGGATCTGGCAAGCGATCGCTTGCAACGCAAAATTTCCATATGAACACGAAGTCTCACGAAAAAAAGAAAAAAAGAAAAGCAAGAAGAGACCGGAAAGAAAGGATCAGAACCCAAGCGATCGGACAACAGCAACAAGAAACCCTAACAACAATAAAGGAGAAGAAAGACAAGAAGAAATCCGAAAGAAAGGATCAGAGTACGCGGTGACGAACCCTCAAGAACGAGAGAAATCAGCTAAATGTCAAAGAGAGTTACCCACCAGTGAAGGAGGAGAAAGAAGACGGTTGGCCGATCCTCCTCCGCCCTACTTTTTGCGCCGGGAGGATTCATTCAAAGATGAGAACGGAAATCGATCATTAGGCGAAGAGGAATATATACCACCCAAAGTTAGTCACGTGTACGTCACTTGGGAGCTTGGCCATCAAGAATCGAATGATCGTATCGAGCTTTCAGTGGTGAAAGTCGTGGCTCAAATCATTCCCCAAGTTGCGTCCCGAAGCATAAATTTCCTTCTGACAAAGGCTCCACCATCAGACTGTCATGTACACGCTAAACCCGGCCGGTTTTCTTCCTCCACTTTGGAGACTTCATGCCCAACCCCAACAACGTTAGGCCTGAAAGCATGCATGTCGTACGAAACATGAAGACCACGCGAGAGACCCAATCGAGTAAAAAGACCGGAGCAAGCCGGTCGTCCACGGACCGACGTCCCATGGGAAGACCACGCGAGCTTTGAAGTCGGTGCAGCCGAAGCCCACCTCAAAAGAAATGACGCGAGAGAGCTCCCGGTGGTGAAATGTTCCAACTGTGAGGTAGTATTACGTCCCTTTCTTTCACTTGCTTCCGAGATGATAAAGATTCTTCCACCATCGACCAAAGCGTGACGCCAAGCACATACCGGCCCAGTTAGTGTTCCACGACGACTTCCACTTTTACTCCATTGCTCTGCTGAGGCGCCGCGCAGCGATAAATGTTTGCGCCGTGCCGTGGCAACACCATGTCGAAGAAGTGCAACAGGAGCGCCGGCTGCGGCCTCGACGACATGAATGAGATGCCTACCATCTGTTCCACGTCCAGCATCAGTTCTAGAGACTGCGAGGAGATCAAACATGAAGGCGGCGGCTTCTCTGCTGAACTGGCCAAGAATGTGCGATCCACAGCGCTCAAGTTCGTCCGCCTTCTCCGGAACAGAGCTTCCAAGGCCCTGCACTCCGTCTCCGGCAGAAGAAGACTGCCGCCGACCACAGTGCCTTCGAGTGTGACTCTGCCAGGAGCCGCTGCACCCCCGGACTCTCACCTGTCCGAGGCCGTCGAAGACTGCATCAAATTCCTCCACTCCTCGTCAAGGAGATCATGTTAGAGACTCTGCATGCAAGCATTACACCATAGAACATTAATCCCATCTCTCTCCTCTACAAACAGCACTGCAACAATAGATTTCTAGGTTTTTTTCATGTTTCACCGATCTAGTCTTCCATTGTCTTCCGAGTTATGATCTCCCATTAACAATGCAGAAAGGAACTCTTTACTCCCTCTTGATATTTCCCTGTGGAAATGGAAGCATGCCAACTGTTAGAGATGAAACAAAACGATAATCTTAAGATCAAAAAGATCAAAGCATTTCAACACTAAATGGTTCAGCTGTGGCCAAGAACATTTGGCAGTGTTGTCATGCTCTCTCTTACAACCATTGAATTTACTTTTAACCACTCACGAAATATGAAAGTTCATGCACCAGAATTGAAAGTGTAAGTGTGCCTCCAACTTACCATAGCAAAGCAGCTAGAGAATAACTAGCATGGCATAACATGATGATATGAAAAACAAATATCGAAATAAGTCCATGGATTGTGCTAGTAAACGTTTTGTCTCAAAGAAATCTTTAGAATCCAACCTGTATTCCATTCGTATAAAAGTGGATAACTTAAGTTGCATAACAAAGTTATGGAAGGAGAAGAACGAAGTTGTATAACTATTAAGAAGAACAAGATATCACAGCAAGATGGTTTTTACCACTTCTGCAGTTCGAACATTAGTGATGTCACCCTGCACTTGATTAACACCATCTATCAGATCCATGGAATGTAAACCAATTGCAACAGTAAGTGGAAGATCACCACACCTAGGAGAAAAAAAGTCAATGCTTTAAGATGTCAGATACGCCAACAATACCAAAATAAAAATAAAAAATCAGAATAACACAGCCATATACAACTTGTAGATTCTATTTCCTTTTTAAATTGGTCTTATAGAAAATTGTGGGTTTTTTCGTTAGAATCCCTTCAATCAAAAATTACCCTGCATGATTTCCATCTCAACTCAAATTATTCTATTAGTAAGTAGATGCAGAATTATAAGCTTCAACAATATAATCATGAACTAGAAAATAAAATGTATGCAGTAAATTCATTTCATAAAGGAATTTCATATCATACATGTAACTGCAAAAGAAATCTACTTTAAAAAGATATTCAGCTTCAAACCCATAAATTTTAGCAACATACACTTGAATATGAAAAGATATTCAATGCATAAGGAGACCTCTCACCTAAAATCCAATGGCAACTAGGCTGGGAGATACAGATTTTGACTCGAGATCTGCAGACATAAATCTATGATATTGACAATGATCAATGATTCTATGAGACTGTCCGCTCAACAAGCAAATCAAATCAGCTAATGATTTTCCCAATAGAAAATTGGTTTTAACGCTTTGAAGTAACTTTTATTCTTAACATTACTTAATATCCATCACACATCTACTAGACAGAAAAATATTATCTACATGACACTAGAAGTGGAACATTGAGACATCAACAAACAATAGAGAGAGCTTAAACAATGATCATAATTTTCGAAGAGCATTTTTGGGACCATATGGTTCACAGATCAAAAAGAACAAACTGGTTGACACTGGTGAACCTGGCAAAAGTTCTCTGCAGCACATGTATGCCAAATGGTAAGAGAATGAATTTTTTAAAATCACCGCAATAGAGGATGCCTTGCTATTAAAGCCCGAAATAATTTATATCCATAATCCACAGATTTCCTAACTGTGGAATAAATAAAATTGTAAACAGAAACCCTTTAATGTAATGTTAAAGTTCTCGATGAGCTCTCACTAGCACACAATCAATAGATCAAAATGAGCACAAAGGAAATTGTCCCTAAAACTTTTAAAACATTCTTTTCAGGAGAAAAATGTTTAATTGTTTACAAAACAAATTGCTACAGTTAAGAACCACAGCAATTCATGGGAAGTTTAACATTATATCCACATAAAACATTTCTTTTCAGATTAAGTATCTGCAGTTCCAACAGAGATACCCAAAAGCCTATCTCATCGGTCTACATCCAGATTTATCAACTAGATGGTTTGGGGGAAAAAAAACAAAGGTGACACATCTTCGCAGACATTCCCCTGAGGTAAGTCCTTGCTTATTTGAAACATCAAGTACAAAAAGAACAAGCTGAAGTATACAGAGAGAAGGCAATCATCAATTATCAAAATGTCAATTGACCATGGATTTCTCAACATTTCTCAACAAGTGAACATGTATTTGTGCATCTCAAAAGAACATAATGGAAGTCCCATCAAACTCCTAACCATCTGAAGTCGGTTTCATAAGCAGAAAGGGACATAAAAATCAGGATTGAGACCAGACCTCACACATTACATGAACCTAATGCATGGTGAACCAAATGAGCAATATCAGATTCCAAAGATATGCATGTAATTCTTTTAAGGAATTTTTCTTTAAAAATACCATATGTGTGATAAACCAAGAGTGTCAAAATGTTATGCAACAGGAGTCAGAACGACAAAGACACACACCAACAAGCAGCTGAATGTTAAGAATGATAGCTCGAACAGATGTCACACCAGTCGAGAAATACTTTAATCAGATGCAATGCGGTAAAAATCAGTCTCGATACACAGCAACTCCAGCTGCCAGGAGCTGCACAGAGAGCAACTACATGTTTCACTCTTGTGGATGTGTCATATAAGTCGCACATTAGATGTAAAAGTTAACACTACAATCACAGTCTTTCAAGATACCTATACGACTATATCCAAGAACATAAATAAATATATATACTACTGCAGCCTAAAATGGTGCGAGGGGGAAAAAGAAAGGATACTGAAAATTGATCATCAGCAGCCCTGTCAAACCTTAAAGAATGTTTCTTTCATCATCATTCAGCATCGGACAGAGCTTATGCCAAGGGATCTAACTCTATCATTCGATTCCTTCAATGGCGCTACCCACAGACACCCTTCGTATCGAGAACGAAAGCGTTAAGCGAATCGAAACACGTTAGTCCAGGAAGAAATATTAGATAAGAGGATGATAGTCACCTTCCAAAATGTCGAATTCCTCGTCGATCTGAAGGAACTCGAGAGCACTCCGTTCAGAAAGGAAACCCTACCGAGCAACGAGCAAAGAAACATCCAAATCCGATGGGAAGCGTTTGTACCCATTTGTCCTTGAAAGCTTTTTCCCGTGCCCTCTGCTCGATATCTGGTGGGTGGAATCCTCTCCTGGCTTCGATATCTGGTGGGGGAAGAGGATAAGGAGGAGCGCGAAAGTCCGGGGCAAGTCGGCCGATGGACGGTGACGACGTGTCCCAATCAACGAATCGAGAGGAGGATCTCTCCGGTCCAGAACGGGTCGGGTATTATGGAGACGGGTTGGATTTTAGACCGATATAAAGTCCGACATGCGGATAGATCCTTTCAGATTGCCTCTACACTCAAATGATCTATGCATGGAGACGAACACGTCATAACGTCTCGATAAATCGAAGCCCAAACTCAGTAGCATATGAATAATAATAATTATTATTATTATAACTTAATAATAATAACCTACGTGATCTAATAATAATTTCTCTCCCGAACTTACGTTCTTGTAGAAGGTACGACAGCAAAGACATCTTCTCGTCATTCTATTACTGCTAAATTATCACACTTATATTATTAGACAACTTGTAAGACAGCGTTAGGGGATCCATAGTTAATGAAACCATCAATGCCTCGTCTGCTGTTGGAGAGTGCGTGGTCAACACGGATGCACCTCAACGATCTCCGGTGGATCCAATAATGCTCCCATCCTCTTAATGTTGGATCTCTCGATGTTTAATGTCCGATAGCTTAGCTGGAATCTCACACAAAAGTAACGCGTCGGTGCAGAGTTCAGCCATAGTCTCACATCGGACATGTCTAATCCTAATTAATTGATTCGGGCCATATGTCCAGTGGTTGGGACTTTCATCGCCTCTTCTTGTTTTCCGTCGTGCACGTACCACCCCACCAAACCAGAAATCCATGGCGGCAGCAGCCTTCGGCGGATACCACGTTGCGGCCCAGTGAAGAGTCGATCACGGAGGTCAAAAGCCGACGCCATTCCCCTTGCAGTCATCTTTGTCAGGTAAAGGAGAAGAGACCGAAGGACGTGGCCGTCGATGGAGGACTTGGTTTACTGGAATCTGGCCGTGTGACAGTGCGAGGACACTGAGGACTTCTCTTTGCAGATAACTCGGCCACTCTCTGCATGTGATCTGCACTCCGAAAGGGACACAGATGCTGATCTCTCGTGTTTGCTTTCTTTAGCAGAAAGTCGTCTCGTCTCCTTCCTTTTATTAGTAGCTCGCCGGGTAACACTGATTCTTCTTCATCACCCACCCAACCCACAGGTTTCCTCTTCTGTTGTCCCATGACGAGATGACGACCGAGGGATCCTGCTTCAGCAGCTTCCTCTCCCTCTTTGTTCTCCTCCTCCTCCACCTCGGCTGCTTCTTCTTCTCCTGCAGCAGCTCCGACGACCCACCTCCGCCGATTAAGAGGAGAAAGATCTCACCTTTTTTCCCTACCCTTCCGGTGCCCTCCGACCCCCGCACGAAGAAGCCCGTCTCCATCCGATCACATCTCAGCCGCCTCCTCTCCTTCCTCAAACCCAACACCGAGAACCAAGAGCAACACCGGCGCTCTCCCATAGAGCTGATCTCCCTATCACCCGATGGTAGAGCTGACGGGCAAGCACGACTCTACGCGGCCGATCACCACTCGCTCTCCTACAGACACGAAATCTACCCTTGTCCGGCGTGCGGCGAGATACTGAGCAAACCCCAGCTCCTCGACCTCCACCACGCCGCGAAGCACTCCTTTTCTGAGCTCCGCGACGCTGACTCCGGCTACAACATCGTCCGGATCATCTTCCGGTCGGGGTGGATCGGGGAGTCGTCGCTGGTCGTCCGCCGGATCCTCAAGATCCACAACACGGCCCGGACCCTCGCGCGGTACGAGGAGTACCGCGACGCGGTTCGGTCGAGAGCGGCGCGGTACGCGGCGAGGAACGGCGGCGGCGGCGACGGGCGCTGCATCGCGGACGGGAACGAGCGGCTGAGATTCTACTGCACCACGATCCTCTGCTCGCGGGAGGCGGAACGGAGGGGGGGCGCGGCGCCGGCGGGCGCGTGCGGGAGCCCCTACTGCTGCGCCTGCGCGATCGTGCGGCACAGCTTCGCGGGGAAGCACGCGGACCTGGACGGGATCGCGACGTACGCCACCAGCTGGGGCGCGCACGCCTCGCTGCCGGAGGACCTGGAGCGCGAGTTCGCCTTCCTGGGCGCGCGCAGGGCGATGCTGGTGTGCCGCGTGGTGGCCGGGAGGGTGGCGCACGGACACGGCGAGGCAGCGGAGGAGGAGGAGAAGGCGGCAGGGTTCGACTCGGTGGTGCCCAACGGCGGCGGCGGCGCTGTCGGCGAGGACGAGCTGTTGGTGTACAGCCCGAGGGCGGTGCTGCCGTGCTTCGTCGTCATATACACCGCTTGAGTGACGACGTCTGGATTGTTCGATGGGCCCGTAGGTTCCGTCTCCGCTACTGCTAATGTTGTCTCCTCTTTCCCTTCGTGTATGTGTGAATAATGACTGCTTGCTCCTGTACGCATACAATACAGCATTAGCATCAGCATCAGCATCACGACGCCCACCCAATGGTTGGTCGCTCACTGAGCGTTAGGCACGCAACTGATGCGTAAACAGAGACACCTATAAGTGACAGCTTCTGGTGAAGAGAAAAGCCATTAAATATGCCAGCTTCTGGTGACAGTGACTCCAAAAGGCGCTACTACGTCTCTGTTGAAGTAGATCTGGATCTCAAAGTTAATTAGGTTAAGGATGCTATGAAGTTGCCTGACGTGGGTACATAATTCAGACAATTAAAATATGTAGGTTGGCTTCACCTAAATTAGTACTGATAATGGACAATTTGGTCCATGCACCTACGAGCTCTTAGCTTCGTTCTAGGAGAGAGCATTGATAAGATTATTTAATCACGTATTGATTGATTGAAGAGTATGAAATCAACGATTTATAAGTATATCGGGTCTTTCCTATTTTATATGTACTTTTTAGAGTTTATGAATTCTGAAAAGATAAAATTATATTGGTACGCTCACCGTCCAAAGTAAATAATTTATTACGAGTCTACATGTCAATAAAAAAAAATCAATCAGCTAAGCCTAATATAAATATCTTGATGATGCTTATTCTTTTGGCTAACATTATTTTCAAGGGACCAATGCATTGGTATGCTTTTTTGTTTCTTTTTTATGTTAGTGTTTCTTGAAATTTTTTTATAGTAAAACATTTTAGTTGGATAATGTTCCAAAAGTGACACAAAAATAAAAGTGTAATTTATCCAAAACCCTAATAATAAACTTTTAGCATATGAATGCTTCAATATTTATTTTTCACTAAGGGTAATTTTTATTTAAAATCTCGATAATACCCTTGAATGGAACCATTTCAATCTCGATTGGTCAATTCGATTTGATCAAGATGTCTCGATCCGAGTTACATCGATTCGAGTTAGGTCATGTTTTTGATTGGATTTGTCAAATTAAATAACAAAGAGGGAGAACTAGTGGGTTATATTGAAATACTATAACCTTACTATAAGTGGTTATGAGCTCCTCTTTCATGATTTATACTTATCGTGGTTTCATTGATAATATTTTCTCTTCGGTAAATAATGACGTTATGATCAACAATAAGTTCTAGACCACAAGCAACAACATTCCCTTTTCTTACTAGTTCTTTTTGATAATCACCATGTCCTTAACAATGAACTAAAACGCCTTTGGAGGTGTCTCTGATAATCGTCGACGACTATCTCATAGTCCTCGACGATGATATATTGTTGGGTATAGGACACTTATGGACTTTTAATATACTCTCGGCGGTGCTTTCTAATTACTTAAATTGCTAAATTTTTAAGATTTAAAATAATCTAAATTCGAAATACTTATATGAGAGTAGGTTGTGAGATCAATCCTGACAACAGTCGTGGCGGAATTTGCAATTCGTGTGCTCTCTCTCTCTCTCTCTCTCTCTCTTCTTTCTGGTTCGGTCGCTCGACCTTTATTTTTAGACACCACCTAATAGAAATAGAACGCAGGGGGGCCAAAGCGAGCAGTAGTCTCGGCGATCCCCCTAACCTCATCGAGCCGCTCGCGCCCCATCTCCCATCTCTCCGTCTCAGGCGCAGATACCGGCAGCAATTGACCAAGGCATCGTTCCGCTGCTTGGATCCATCGGTTGTGGCGGTGGTGGTTTGATCAGCGCTGGGTTTCTTTCGGCCTAAATCGACATGACCTTGGTTCACGCCGGCGTCGGCCCGGAGCCAGGCAATTTCTTGCTTGTGCTATGTTTCGCATTCGGGTCATTCGTCGCCCGGCTCCTGCTCGACCGCTTCGTCTACAAGGTTTGGATCTTCCGTTCTCCTTTTCTTTTATCCTTCATTCCTTTTTTTTTCCTTGTTTGGAGCATTTTGTCGATGAGTTATCGTGCATCGTGTATAAAGTGGTCGCTGAGATCTCTGCCGCATCCCATCTCTTCTCTTTTGAATATAAAATAGAATGTCAAGATTCCTATGAAAGAGAATGAACGGAAAGCAAAGTGATTTTGTGGTGCTTAGAAAAGTTTGTTCTTGTTGAAGAATTAGATAATGTCGCGAGGCAGAAGAGTAACTCAAGCCCTAAAATTCAATGTGATTCAATTTGAAAAATCATAGTGGCTTTCCCATTTGTGGCTAAAGGATTGACAAATCTTGCTGTTGATGGAATTTTTCTGTTACATAGACCAAGTTCAACTTTTATAAACACATTAATGAATGTGCTGGCATGCATCTTAATAGATCAACTTTAGAACGTATTCTTTTGGTACTTTTAGAAAAAACTTTTGCATTGGCAAATCTGTCATATACCCTTGATAGTTTCTTCTTTGCACTGCATATTTGGTTGTTACTTAATCTTATATGTTGAACAAGGCTTTCTAAAATGCTACACTCATATGATTTCGATGTTCTTTTTGTAACTTATGAACTCATTTAATCCTTTTCAGCCTTTGACTATGAAATTGTTGAGTTATAAAGCTGTTCCTATGATGAATGACGAGGCTAAATGGTCAAAACTTACAAAGTGTTCCGAGTCAATGTGGAAGCTGACATATTATGCTGCTGTTCAAATATGGGTTCTTTCAATTATTAAGCAGGAGACTTGGTCATTGGATACAAAAGAATACTTCAAAGGGTGGCCAAACCAAGAACTGAAGTGAGTCCAGAAATGATGGACATTCCTCCTTTTTATTGTAGAAAGTTTGTCTTACATGCTACATTTGGGTGCTCATGTTGATTTTAATGAGACTAGACAAAACTATTGTTGCTTACGAAATGAAACAAGTATTTGGTGCAGGCTGACTTAGGTTTCTTTAGTGAAAATTCTTCTATTCGCATTAATGCTTAAAAGTTGGATTTTTGTTCCTTATCCAAAATAGTACTTTTAGACATTATCACCAAGACACAAACCACAGATTAATTCGACATCTTTTTTCCTTGCTAAAATATATCAACCACATAGGACACAGTTGCCTATGTATGTACAAGATTTTCTTTTAGCTGCCTTTAACCATGGAAGTTTTTTTAATCAGGTACTGGGCTCATTTTAACCTTCATAAGTTTTCCATGATTATTTTCTCTTGCTGTAGTTTCTTGCTAGGCCTTCCAGAAGCTGCAAATGGATTGAATGACAGCAAGCATTGATTCTGTAGCTTGAATTCATGCAAGTGTCATCCTAAAGAAATTGAGCCATCTGACCTCTTTTCTTCCATGAATATTACCAATCTAGTTACGGAGTGCAGAATGAAACATGATGTGATTCTGTTTTGAAACTGGCCTTCATGATTCGTATAACTATGGAATTTAGTTATGCCAATGGGTGTTCTTCATCGTGTAAACTTGAGATGTTCATATGTACCTGAGAGATATAAGTATATAAAAAAAGTTCAGTCATGATAATTTATAAACATGGCATTCTTCATCAACATAACAAAGCATAATGATACTCAACTGCTCTGCAGCTAAATCATGTGAATCCATTGAGCAAATTAAAATAATTGTTTTACCTGTTCCAGTCTTCTTTATTAAGTAACTAATAGCCATTATGATTTAATGTCTATGACTTTTAGATGTCTTAAGCATGTAGCTCACTCTGAGGTTAACATAATATCAATAGTGTAGCTCTCATATTTTCCTCATATTTTTTGTTCATACTACTAACTTTTTCTTTTTCCTCTTTTCCATTTTTGTTAGGTCTTCTTTGATCCTATTCTACATGTGTCAATGTGGATTTTACATTTACAGTATTGGTGCTCTTGTTGCATGGGAAACTCGCAGAAAAGATTTTTCAATAATGATGTCTCATCACATAGTGACCTCAGTTCTGATTGGATTTTCCTACATTACGAGGTAACATTGAAAAGTTAGTCAACCTTGTTATTCCTCTGCATCCTCTAGACTCTTTTCTTGCTTTTATTTATAGTGCTTCTGATGCCAAACTTAGTGGATAAGTTATGTTAAATTTTCTTATGTAAAAGAGACTAAAGGATCTGATATTCAAAAGATCTATTACCTTGACATGTAAACTTCACCACAAGATGATTGATAATAAGGGAAACAAGGTGAGGAACAATCTCACTTAAAGACTTGAGGTATACCAACTGCCATTAAAAAACCCTGATCATGGACGTAAAGATGTTGCATGTCAAATATGGCTGACCTTTTTGTTTTTCTTTCTAATTTTTTGTAAAATTTTAGCTGAGCTGACTTGGGCTTTGGATCTTTGGTTAAATCATTAACTTGGCAATATTACTGGAATGCTGGTGTTTATTTTCCTAAACTGGCTTACATGTATATGTACATGATGTAACTGACCTCATGATTGGTGCCTCTGTTGTAGTGGCTCGTGGTTTTGCTATTTTATGTTTTAGTAGGTGTCATTTTGAGGGGTTCCTTCCACCCACAAATATATAAGCAAACATGGGGAAGGAGCTAAGTTATAATATCTGGTAGAAGAACTCGCCCCTTGAGGACTTCAATTTTATGGACGAGGGCACTGCTGGCAAAGTGAGATTTTATGGTTGAATGCTCTGTTGTTTTCTGATTGTCCTGGAACTGGCCAATATTTCACTACTCCACATTACCTATGCATTTTAGGAGATTATTGTCATATGGTGCTTGGATTGTATATGCCAAGGAATCGTATGGCATATAACATGAAGATAGTGAATTAGCAACGAACACAGTTCTCTGTGTAGTGGTGTGTAAATGGCGCTGGTATGAAATGATGCTTATGCCACATGCTGTTCCAGCAGGTCATTGACATGACTGCAATATTAAAAAAAAAAATTAATTTGTCAATAGGATTATATAAGTGAAATGGTTAAGAACAGAGGCATATTCATCATATATCTCTGGAAGGGAAATCTGAGGTAATCTTACATAATGTGATAAGTCATCTTTCATGATTTATAAATAAGTATGATGTTTAAGCATGCTTGTAAGTGTACTAGAATGTTAAAATATACGAGGCCCTTTAATTTTGTTCTGACCTGTTATGTGGGGTCTAATTTGCACAAGTAGCTGAGTGATTCCTTTGAGGGCCATCAGTAGTAAATGTCTAATCAACCTGGTTTACATAATTTGGCATCTTTGCTTTCTTAAGTTTATGAAGTTAACATCCTCTTCTTTCTAACTATTACAGAATGTAAGTTTCTGGTGATTAAACCTAAGACCAATGTAGCTTTTAAGGTTTTACAGGGTTGAGAATCTACTACATACAAAACTGGAAACCTTAAATCTCCATGTATTTTATAAATTCCACTTTGTCAACCCTTGCAGATGATACTTGATCCTGATCTGCTTACTTTTGTAGCCCCTTTCGTCGGCAAACTTATGTGAAAGTAATGAAAAAGATTTATAATTTTTTTTTGCCACTTTTATGTTGATTTGCTAATGCAAGACACTTTTTTCTTGATTAGCACATAATTGTAGGACTTAACTGTATCATATTGTCATGATAATCACAGTTCTTGCATCATCACCAGTTTCCTGGAAAATTTACATAGTTGAGACTGACAGTTATCTCCGTATTTAACTTTCTTTGTATATTAAACTGAAATTTTAATTTCAAATACATAAACCTGTATTAGTTATTGATGCTTATGCTGGTGTTTTCCTGTGAGGTCTTTACCAAGTATAGAAATAGGGAAATGATGAATTTTCTTATGCAGGTTTTTCCGTATTGGGACCATGATTCTTGCTCTTCATGATACAAGTGATGTATTTCTAGAATCAGCTAAATTGTTCAAATATTCAGAAAAGGAGATGGCAGCTAGCTTGTGCTTCGGACTTTTTGCTATATCATGGTTCCTACTGCGACTAGTTTACTTCCCCTTCTGGATAATTAAGGCCTCAAGGTTTTCTGCAGCCTCAAATGCTTTCTTTAAAAAAGCGAAAAACCTTCCTTTATATTTGTGCTGATTGATAAATGGTTCCATTTTCAGCTATGAGTGTGTCGAAGCCTTGTCGTGGATGGAAAATTTCCCGACCACTTTATATTATGTGTTCAACACAATGCTTCTTACACTGCTTGTCTTCCACACCTACTGGTGGAAACTAATATTTGCAATGATAATGAAGCAAATGAGTAATAAAGGTCAAGTGGGAGAGGACATTCGATCAGGTAATTGTTTCCAAACACTCTTGTACATTTTTGCATGTTTTAGAAGTTTTCTATCAAAAATTGAAATAGGCTGATCAGTTGCATATATTAAGATGACTTGTCTGCTAGGAATACCTAGTAAGAGATTTTACTAAGAGATTTTCCATTGAGAAAGAAATTGGTGAAGCAATCCTTTTTCCAGGACCAGATTTTGCTATCTTGATTTTGTAGTAGCATGTCTCAAACAATCATGGCATCTCAATATGTGGAGCATGCCAAAAGATAATACATCTCTATGCAAATGTTATGCTCCACGGTGAAGAACTTCACCGAAAATTTTCCTTGTGATACTTACTATGTAGGATCTCCTCGAGTAACTTTTCTGAAAACCAGACATTTTCCTTGTGGAGGTTTCTTATCTTCTTTAATTCATGATATAACTGCTTCAAGGTAATGTCTACTACTAGCTGATGTTCATCTAATTCAAGTACAGATTCTGAAGATGGAGAATGAACACTGCTGCTGTCCAGATATTGCAATGGGTGCAGATTTCGTTGTCCATCCTTCCATCTTTAACGTCAGGATCAAGCGCCGACAGATTCTTTCACTTGTCTACATCTTGATTTCCTGTTGTTATGACTCAAAAAAGTCACAGCCCCAACTTTGGATGTTGAAAATAGGAGGAGGCAGAGTACAGGTTGTAATGAAGGTTTTGTTGGTTATCTTCCTAAACTTCCCTTTTATCTTTACCTTTATCTTCCTAAACTTCCCCCTTTTATCTTTACCTTTTTCTTGGAACGGACATGAAATATCATCATGTAAGATTGTTTGCCATGATTGTGACAAAAGATGGATCAAGAGAATGCTATTATTATTTAAAACCCCCATTTCTTTATTGACTAATACTAGGAGATCATTCATTTGGTAATTCAATTGCATATATATATATATAATTAAGGACCGCCGAATCCGATTCGGCCAACACTGTGACGGAAGGCCTACCCGCATCGCCGTCCGATTCAAATCCAAGGGTAAAAGACAAGTAAACAAGGCCGTGACGTGTCCCTCGGTCTCTTTTTGGTGGTGGTAGGCCTCTTGCCCTCCGTTTCGGCCCCGCTCGACGGTAGCCCCTTCTCCATTTGTTGCCCGAGTCCACGCACCAACCGCACTCGAGAAAACCTCCCCTTTCTTTCTCTTGTCTCTGAGCAAGGGAGGAGCTCCTTGAGACTCTTTCGTCCGGGCTCCTCCGTGGGGCAGCAGGGAGATGGATTTGGTGGCTCAGGGCGGGCGGCGGGCGCGGCGGAGGCTCCTGGTGGTGGCTGTTTTCTTGCTTTACCTGGTTACCTCCGCCCACTGCCTGGACGCCGAGAGGGCGGTGTCGGGAAGGAGGAAGAAGAAGGCGAAGCACGAGATCAAGGGGCCGATCAAGACCCTGGTTGTGCTGGTGATGGAGAACCGGTCGTTCGACCACATGCTGGGTTGGCTCCGGACCAAGGGCGGCCGCCCGGACATCGACGGCCTCACCGGCCACGAGTACAACCGCCTTAACGCCTCCGACCCTTCGTCCCCGGAGGTCTTCGTCTCCGACGGCGCCGCCTACGTCGACTCTGATCCCGGCCACTCCTTCCAGGCCATCCGCGAGCAGATCTTCGGTTCCGAGGACACCGCCGCCGTGCCCGCCCCCATGAGCGGCTTCGCCCAGCAGGCTGAGAGAATGGGCGAGGGGATGGCCAGTACCGTCATGCGCGGCTTCGCCCCCGATGCCGTCCCCGTCTACTCCGCCCTCGCGGAGGAGTTCGCGGTGTTCGACCGGTGGTTCGCCTCCGTCCCAGCCTCCACCCAGCCCAACCGCTTCTACGTTCACTCCGCCACCTCCCACGGCGCCACAAGCAACGTGCGCCGGGACCTCGTTCATGGCTTTCCCCAGAAGACCATCTTCGACTCCCTCGACGAGGATGGCCTCAGCTTCGGCGTCTATTACCAGAACATCCCCGCCGTCCTCTTCTTCAAGAGCCTGCGTAAGCTCAAGCACCTCGTCAAGTTCCACAGCTACAAACTGGCCTTCAAACTGGACGCCAAGCTGGGCCGGCTGCCCAACTACGTCGTCATCGAGCAGCACTACTTCGATGTGAAACTCTCCCCGGCCAACGATGATCACCCCTCCCACGACATCGCCAGGGGTCAGAGGCTTGTGAAGGAGGTTTACGAGACGCTCCGGGCGAGCCCACAGTGGAACGAGACGGCCCTGCTCATCACCTATGACGAGCATGGTGGATTCTACGACCACGTGCCTACTCCCGTCACAGGGGTGCCCAACCCTGATGGCATAATCGGCCCCGACCCTTTCTATTTCAAGTTTGATAGGCTGGGGGTTCGAGTTCCCACCATCCTGATCTCCCCTTGGATCGAGGAGCGCACCGGTGAGTGTCTCTTTTGGATTTCTCCATTCTTTTTTTGACTCTTCCTAGGGTGAAACTGATACTGGCTTTTGAAATGCAGACTGCTAATTATGATTTGTATTCTCAGTTCAATTGTTGTGATGTCTTAAGTACAAGTCTTGTTTCCATTAACAATTTATTACTGTATAATTTATTCACCATTCTTCTCTTTGCAATATTCTCTAGGGGAGGAGAACCTTTGGTAACCATTGCATGATTTCATTTCTTTATGACAACTGCTTGTTGTACATGTAGACCTAGTTACAATTATAAATTCTTGCTCATGAAACTTAGCTTTATATATGGTATGATTCGTACACAGAATCATATTATTAAGCAAGATCCATAATAGTTATAAACTTTTGTTTCCTAAAACTCTTCTAACAGCTTAACCAATTATGATATGTATAAGTTCTGAGTTTCCAATTAAAGAATCTGTGATGTGCCAAGCTTTTCTTTAGAGCATTTTTAATGCGTACATCAACTATCTACATGTAGCTACCACGAACTACAGCTTCCTTTTCTTGCAATAAAGTCTTGATACATCTTCTTACATTATAATTTCTCTACATCTTCACTTTTTCTCACATAATGTTGGTCAATCCAAGATGCACATTAAAAAATCTGTCTGAGTCCCTTGATGTCTGCCTCTGATTAGCTAGTCATTAGGCTCAAAGTGTTGTTAGCTATTTTATTGAGCGTCCTTTGTGTGGTTCTGATGAAGGATCGGATAGTTGATCGAATGTCTTCATTTTCTGAAATTTCCATTCTCTAATGTTCTCAAATCTCAAATTTGTTCTTATAGTTCTGTGCATAATAAGTGGTTGATTCATTTTTGGATCTCATCCATACTAACTCTAGGGAGGTTCAGCCATTTAAGGGAGGTGACATAATTCTTACTGAACACATTTTGTTGGAAACAGGATGATATTGGCCAATTTTCAGACTTAACAAGCATTATGCAAAAATGTGTGGAAATGAAGCATCATAAGGGATTTAAATAATAAGTACTTATGATGTCCACAAGAATATATGGCTGTGGCCATAAAGAAATGAAATCATGCAATGGCAAAACTTTTCGCATAAAGTTGATTATGTTGATCTTAAATGTCATTAGAACTTTTCCCATGAAAATTGGTGGATTTGAGCATAATGAAGCAGAGCTTGGAAGACCAATGAATAGTTTTCTTTACAATCCCCATCAATTTAACATACCATATGGATAACTTGATGTTTATGGAGGAAGGAGTGAGCTTTGAGATCAATATCTGTATAGTATTTGAAAGGTGGTAGAATACTGTAGTTGTGGAAATTTTATCCTAATGTTTTGGGGATAAAATTCTTTCAGGGAAGTGTTGCCTTTAGACACATATATCTGATAAAACAGAATGTGTAGCTTACTGCCATTCGGTTTGAGGGATAATAGAAAGCGATGGGTCAGAGGCTATCTGATGTCTGCAAGAATAATAAGTACTTATGATGTCCGCAAGAATATATGGCTGTGGCCATAAAGAAATGAAATCATTAGAACTTTTCCCATGAAAATTGGTGGATTTGAGCCTAATGAAGCAGAGCTTGGAAGACCAATGACTAGTTTTCTTTACAATCCCCATCAATTTAACATACCATATGGATTGCTTAATGTTTATGGAGGAAGGTGTGAGCTTTGAGATCAATATCTGTATAGTATTTGAAAGGTGGCAGAATACTGTAGTTGTGGAAATTTTATCCTAATGTTTTGGGGATAAAATTCTTTCAGGGAAGTGTTGCCTTTAGACACATATATCTGATAAAATAGAATGTGTAGCTTTTGAGGCAGTCTTACTGCCATTCGGTTTGACGGATAATAGAAAGCGATGGGTCAGAGGCTATCTGATGTCTGCAAGAATAATAAGTACTTATGATGTCCGCAAGAATATATGGCTGTGGCCATAAAGAAATGAAATCATGCAATGGCAAAACTTTTCGCATAAAGTTGATTATGTTGATCTTAAATGTCATTAGAACTTTTCCCATGAAAATTGGTGGATTTGAGCGACTGACAGTTATCTCCGTATTTAACTTTCTTTGTATATTAAACTGAAATTTTAATTTCAAATACATAAACCTGTATTAGTTATTGATGCTTATGCTGGTGTTTTCCTGTGAGGTCTTTACCAAGTATAGAAATAGGGAAATGATGAATTTTCTTATGCAGGTTTTTCCGTATTGGGACCATGATTCTTGCTCTTCATGATACAAGTGATGTATTTCTAGAATCAGCTAAATTGTTCAAATATTCAGAAAAGGAGATGGCAGCTAGCTTGTGCTTCGGACTTTTTGCTATATCATGGTTCCTACTGCGACTAGTTTACTTCCCCTTCTGGATAATTAAGGCCTCAAGGTTTTCTGCAGCCTCAAATGCTTTCTTTAAAAAAGCGAAAAACCTTCCTTTATATTTGTGCTGATTGATAAATGGTTCCATTTTCAGCTATGAGTGTGTCGAAGCCTTGTCGTGGATGGAAAATTTCCCGACCACTTTATATTATGTGTTCAACACAATGCTTCTTACACTGCTTGTCTTCCACACCTACTGGTGGAAACTAATATTTGCAATGATAATGAAGCAAATGAGTAATAAAGGTCAAGTGGGAGAGGACATTCGATCAGGTAATTGTTTCCAAACACTCTTGTACATTTTTGCATGTTTTAGAAGTTTTCTATCAAAAATTGAAATAGGCTGATCAGTTGCATATATTAAGATGACTTGTCTGCTAGGAATACCTAGTAAGAGATTTTACTAAGAGATTTTCCATTGAGAAAGAAATTGGTGAAGCAATCCTTTTTCCAGGACCAGATTTTGCTATCTTGATTTTGTAGTAGCATGTCTCAAACAATCATGGCATCTCAATATGTGGAGCATGCCAAAAGATAATACATCTCTATGCAAATGTTATGCTCCACGGTGAAGAACTTCACCGAAAATTTTCCTTGTGATACTTACTATGTAGGATCTCCTCGAGTAACTTTTCTGAAAACCAGACATTTTCCTTGTGGAGGTTTCTTATCTTCTTTAATTCATGATATAACTGCTTCAAGGTAATGTCTACTACTAGCTGATGTTCATCTAATTCAAGTACAGATTCTGAAGATGGAGAATGAACACTGCTGCTGTCCAGATATTGCAATGGGTGCAGATTTCGTTGTCCATCCTTCCATCTTTAACGTCAGGATCAAGCGCCGACAGATTCTTTCACTTGTCTACATCTTGATTTCCTGTTGTTATGACTCAAAAAAGTCACAGCCCCAACTTTGGATGTTGAAAATAGGAGGAGGCAGAGTACAGGTTGTAATGAAGGTTTTGTTGGTTATCTTCCTAAACTTCCCTTTTATCTTTACCTTTATCTTCCTAAACTTCCCCCTTTTATCTTTACCTTTTTCTTGGAACGGACATGAAATATCATCATGTAAGATTGTTTGCCATGATTGTGACAAAAGATGGATCAAGAGAATGCTATTATTATTTAAAACCCCCATTTCTTTATTGACTAATACTAGGAGATCATTCATTTGGTAATTCAATTGCATATATATATATATAATTAAGGACCGCCGAATCCGATTCGGCCAACACTGTGACGGAAGGCCTACCCGCATCGCCGTCCGATTCAAATCCAAGGGTAAAAGACAAGTAAACAAGGCCGTGACGTGTCCCTCGGTCTCTTTTTGGTGGTGGTAGGCCTCTTGCCCTCCGTTTCGGCCCCGCTCGACGGTAGCCCCTTCTCCATTTGTTGCCCGAGTCCACGCACCAACCGCACTCGAGAAAACCTCCCCTTTCTTTCTCTTGTCTCTGAGCAAGGGAGGAGCTCCTTGAGACTCTTTCGTCCGGGCTCCTCCGTGGGGCAGCAGGGAGATGGATTTGGTGGCTCAGGGCGGGCGGCGGGCGCGGCGGAGGCTCCTGGTGGTGGCTGTTTTCTTGCTTTACCTGGTTACCTCCGCCCACTGCCTGGACGCCGAGAGGGCGGTGTCGGGAAGGAGGAAGAAGAAGGCGAAGCACGAGATCAAGGGGCCGATCAAGACCCTGGTTGTGCTGGTGATGGAGAACCGGTCGTTCGACCACATGCTGGGTTGGCTCCGGACCAAGGGCGGCCGCCCGGACATCGACGGCCTCACCGGCCACGAGTACAACCGCCTTAACGCCTCCGACCCTTCGTCCCCGGAGGTCTTCGTCTCCGACGGCGCCGCCTACGTCGACTCTGATCCCGGCCACTCCTTCCAGGCCATCCGCGAGCAGATCTTCGGTTCCGAGGACACCGCCGCCGTGCCCGCCCCCATGAGCGGCTTCGCCCAGCAGGCTGAGAGAATGGGCGAGGGGATGGCCAGTACCGTCATGCGCGGCTTCGCCCCCGATGCCGTCCCCGTCTACTCCGCCCTCGCGGAGGAGTTCGCGGTGTTCGACCGGTGGTTCGCCTCCGTCCCAGCCTCCACCCAGCCCAACCGCTTCTACGTTCACTCCGCCACCTCCCACGGCGCCACAAGCAACGTGCGCCGGGACCTCGTTCATGGCTTTCCCCAGAAGACCATCTTCGACTCCCTCGACGAGGATGGCCTCAGCTTCGGCGTCTATTACCAGAACATCCCCGCCGTCCTCTTCTTCAAGAGCCTGCGTAAGCTCAAGCACCTCGTCAAGTTCCACAGCTACAAACTGGCCTTCAAACTGGACGCCAAGCTGGGCCGGCTGCCCAACTACGTCGTCATCGAGCAGCACTACTTCGATGTGAAACTCTCCCCGGCCAACGATGATCACCCCTCCCACGACATCGCCAGGGGTCAGAGGCTTGTGAAGGAGGTTTACGAGACGCTCCGGGCGAGCCCACAGTGGAACGAGACGGCCCTGCTCATCACCTATGACGAGCATGGTGGATTCTACGACCACGTGCCTACTCCCGTCACAGGGGTGCCCAACCCTGATGGCATAATCGGCCCCGACCCTTTCTATTTCAAGTTTGATAGGCTGGGGGTTCGAGTTCCCACCATCCTGATCTCCCCTTGGATCGAGGAGCGCACCGGTGAGTGTCTCTTTTGGATTTCTCCATTCTTTTTTTGACTCTTCCTAGGGTGAAACTGATACTGGCTTTTGAAATGCAGACTGCTAATTATGATTTGTATTCTCAGTTCAATTGTTGTGATGTCTTAAGTACAAGTCTTGTTTCCATTAACAATTTATTACTGTATAATTTATTCACCATTCTTCTCTTTGCAATATTCTCTAGGGGAGGAGAACCTTTGGTAACCATTGCATGATTTCATTTCTTTATGACAACTGCTTGTTGTACATGTAGACCTAGTTACAATTATAAATTCTTGCTCATGAAACTTAGCTTTATATATGGTATGATTCGTACACAGAATCATATTATTAAGCAAGATCCATAATAGTTATAAACTTTTGTTTCCTAAAACTCTTCTAACAGCTTAACCAATTATGATATGTATAAGTTCTGAGTTTCCAATTAAAGAATCTGTGATGTGCCAAGCTTTTCTTTAGAGCATTTTTAATGCGTACATCAACTATCTACATGTAGCTACCACGAACTACAGCTTCCTTTTCTTGCAATAAAGTCTTGATACATCTTCTTACATTATAATTTCTCTACATCTTCACTTTTTCTCACATAATGTTGGTCAATCCAAGATGCACATTAAAAAATCTGTCTGAGTCCCTTGATGTCTGCCTCTGATTAGCTAGTCATTAGGCTCAAAGTGTTGTTAGCTATTTTATTGAGCGTCCTTTGTGTGGTTCTGATGAAGGATCGGATAGTTGATCGAATGTCTTCATTTACTGAAATTTCCATTCTCTAATGTTCTCAAATCTCAAATTTGTTCTTATAGTTCTGTGCATAATAAGTGGTTGATTCATTTTTGGATCTCATCCATACTAACTCTAGGGAGGTTCAGCCATTTAAGGGAGGTGACATAATTCTTACTGAACACATTTTGTTGGAAACAGGATGATATTGGCCAATTTTCAGACTTAACAAGCATTATGCAAAAATGTGTGGAAATGAAGCATCATAAGGGATTTAAATAATAAGTACTTATGATGTCCACAAGAATATATGGCTGTGGCCATAAAGAAATGAAATCATGCAATGGCAAAACTTTTCGCATAAAGTTGATTATGTTGATCTTAAATGTCATTAGAACTTTTCCCATGAAAATTGGTGGATTTGAGCCTAATGAAGCAGAGCTTGGAAGACCAATGACTAGTTTTCTTTACAATCCCCATCAATTTAACATACCATATGGATAACTTGATGTTTATGGAGGAAGGAGTGAGCTTTGAGATCAATATCTGTATAGTATTTGAAAGGTGGTAGAATACTGTAGTTGTGGAAATTTTATCCTAATGTTTTGGGGATAAAATTCTTTCAGGGAAGTGTTGCCTTTAGACACATATATCTGATAAAACAGAATGTGTAGCTTACTGCCATTCGGTTTGAGGGATAATAGAAAGCGATGGGTCAGAGGCTATCTGATGTCTGCAAGAATAATAAGTACTTATGATGTCCGCAAGAATATATGGCTGTGGCCATAAAGAAATGAAATCATTAGAACTTTTCCCATGAAAATTGGTGGATTTGAGCCTAATGAAGCAGAGCTTGGAAGACCAATGACTAGTTTTCTTTACAATCCCCATCAATTTAACATACCATATGGATTGCTTAATGTTTATGGAGGAAGGTGTGAGCTTTGAGATCAATATCTGTATAGTATTTGAAAGGTGGCAGAATACTGTAGTTGTGGAAATTTTATCCTAATGTTTTGGGGATAAAATTCTTTCAGGGAAGTGTTGCCTTTAGACACATATATCTGATAAAATAGAATGTGTAGCTTTTGAGGCAGTCTTACTGCCATTCGGTTTGACGGATAATAGAAAGCGATGGGTCAGAGGCTATCTGATGTCTGCAAGAATAATAAGTACTTATGATGTCCGCAAGAATATATGGCTGTGGCCATAAAGAAATGAAATCATGCAATGGCAAAACTTTTCGCATAAAGTTGATTATGTTGATCTTAAATGTCATTAGAACTTTTCCCATGAAAATTGGTGGATTTGAGCCTAATGAAGCAGAGCTTGGAAGACCAATGAATAGTTTTCTTTACAATCCCCATCAATTTAACATACCATATGGATAACTTGATGTTTATGGAGGAAGGAGTGAGCTTTGAGATCAATATCTGTATAGTATTTGAAAGGTGGTAGAATACTGTAGTTGTGGAAATTTTATCCTAATGTTTTGGGGATAAAATTCTTTCAGGGAAGTGTTGCCTTTAGACACATATATCTGATAAAACAGAATGTGTAGCTTACTGCCATTCGGTTTGAGGGATAATAGAAAGCGATGGGTCAGAGGCTATCTGATGTCTGCAAGAATAATAAGTACTTATGATGTCCGCAAGAATATATGGCTGTGGCCATAAAGAAATGAAATCATTAGAACTTTTCCCATGAAAATTGGTGGATTTGAGCCTAATGAAGCAGAGCTTGGAAGACCAATGAATAGTTTTCTTTACAATCCCCATCAATTTAACATACCATATGGATTGCTTAATGTTTATGGAGGAAGGTGTGAGCTTTGAGATCAATATCTGTATAGTATTTGAAAGGTGGCAGAATACTGTAGTTGTGGAAATTTTATCCTAATGTTTTGGGGATAAAATTCTTTCAGGGAAGTGTTGCCTTTAGACACATATATCTGATAAAACAGAATGTGTAGCTTACTGCCATTCGGTTTGAGGGATAATAGAAAGCGATGGGTCAGAGGCTATCTGATGTCTGCAAGAATAATAAGTACTTATGATGTCCGCAAGAATATATGGCTGTGGCCATAAAGAAATGAAATCATGCAATGGCAAAACTTTTCGCATAAAGTTGATTATGTTGATCTTAAATGTCATTAGAACTTTTCCCATGAAAATTGGTGGATTTGAGCCTAATGAAGCAGAGCTTGGAAGACCAATGAATAGTTTTCTTTACAATCCCCATCAATTTAACATACCATATGGATTGCTTAATGTTTATGGAGGAAGGTGTGAGCTTTGAGATCAATATCTGTATAGTATTTGAAAGGTGGCAGAATACTGTAGTTGTGGAAATTTTATCCTAATGTTTTGGGGATAAAATTCTTTCAGGGAAGTGTTGCCTTTAGACACATATATCTGATAAAACAGAATGTGTAGCTTACTGCCATTCGGTTTGAGGGATAATAGAAAGCGATGGGTCAGAGGCTATCTGATGTCTGCAAGAATAATAAGTACTTATGATGTCCGCAAGAATATATGGCTGTGGCCATAAAGAAATGAAATCATGCAATGGCAAAACTTTTCGCATAAAGTTGATTATGTTGATCTTAAATGTCATTAGAACTTTTCCCATGAAAATTGGTGGATTTGAGCCTAATGAAGCAGAGCTTGGAAGACCAATGAATAGTTTTCTTTACAATCCCCATCAATTTAACATACCATATGGATTGCTTAATGTTTATGGAGGAAGGTGTGAGCTTTGAGATCAATATCTGTATAGTATTTGAAAGGTGGCAGAATACTGTAGTTGTGGAAATTTTATCCTAATGTTTTGGGGATAAAATTCTTTCAGGGAAGTGTTGCCTTTAGACACATATATCTGATAAAACAGAATGTGTAGCTTACTGCCATTCGGTTTGAGGGATAATAGAAAGCGATGGGTCAGAGGCTATCTGATGTCTGCAAGAATAATAAGTACTTATGATGTCCGCAAGAATATATGGCTGTGGCCATAAAGAAATGAAATCATGCAATGGCAAAACTTTTCGCATAAAGTTGATTATGTTGATCTTAAATGTCATTAGAACTTTTCCCATGAAAATTGGTGGATTTGAGCCTAATGAAGCAGAGCTTGGAAGACCAATGAATAGTTTTCTTTACAATCCCCATCAATTTAACATACCATATGGATTGCTTAATGTTTATGGAGGAAGGTGTGAGCTTTGAGATCAATATCTGTATAGTATTTGAAAGGTGGCAGAATACTGTAGTTGTGGAAATTTTATCCTAATGTTTTGGGGATAAAATTCTTTCAGGGAAGTGTTGCCTTTAGACACATATATCTGATAAAACAGAATGTGTAGCTTACTGCCATTCGGTTTGAGGGATAATAGAAAGCGATGGGTCAGAGGCTATCTGATGTCTGCAAGAATAATAAGTACTTATGATGTCCGCAAGAATATATGGCTGTGGCCATAAAGAAATGAAATCAGCAGCTTACAAAAAATGTTCACTTGAGGTAAAAGAAGAGTTGCTGAGTTATATGAATGAAAAGAAGACACAAAAGAATGAATCTTACGGGAACTTACCAGAAGTCAATGAACATCTCAAGGATGAAGAAGAAAATTATTCTATAAGTATTAACCCAAGTGAAAAAGTTTTCTTTACAATCCCCATCAATTTAACATACCATATGGATTGCTTAATGTTTATGGAGGAAGGTGTGAGCTTTGAGATCAATATCTGTATAGTATTTGAAAGGTGGCAGAATACTGTAGTTGTGGAAATTTTATCCTAATGTTTTGGGGATAAAATTCTTTCAGGGAAGTGTTGCCTTTAGACACATATATCTGATAAAATAGAATGTGTAGCTTTTGAGGCAGTCTTACTGCCATTCGGTTTGACGGATAATAGAAAGCGATGGGTCAGAGGCTACATGTGATGACGGAAGATCAATATGGTGCAGTTAGAGGTGCCATTCAATTTCTTTTCATCTCTAATATTAATAATCAAGAGATCAGTGTGAGGACATTGCCTGTGGAGTTAATTTGCTATTTATTTGATATTCACAAGCAAATGGTATTGGGATTTGAGATAGTTTACGAATGTGCTTTAAGCCTTTTCTTTTCCAAACGTCATCCATATCATGCTCAGAAATTTACTGGCAGAAAAGGAAACCCATGTAAATCTATTCTTACAAAGGGAGAAAAGAACAGACAAGATAGAGATGGAAGAGATTTGGAGTAGAAACTCGAAATGTGTATTCAATGCTTGATCAATAGTTCATAATGTATCTGGACCTACTTCTACCTTTGTGGAGTCGGTGGCAATTAGGTTGACCTTTGTTGTGCAACAAAGAATAGAAAAAAAGAAATTTCTTCAAGAGAATAAGGAAAAGTTTAATTTTCTGTTTTGCTGGTTGCACTTCTGAATAAGGCAGAAGTTACTATTGTGTCAATATTTTGGCGGCTTGGCAATGCTCATATCACCATGGATGCTTGCCGATATTTTGCTGGCTTGACACACACATATTGGCATGGATCCAAGCTGATCGCCACATTGTTCCAGCTCATGTTCAGGGTTTTGCCAACAAATTCTGAATGTTTTGCATTTCTGTCACGTGCAGTACATTGAAGTGATCCATGAGCTCAGCGACAAGAAATATATGGCTGTTTTATAAATTCTTATGTTGTCATGTGGGATCTGATGTAGTTTTGCATTATTTCCTTTGACCGTGCAGTGATCCATGAACCTAAAGGGCCAACTCCACATTCACAGTTTGAGCACTCTTCCATTCCAGCAACGGTAAGGAAATTATTTAACCTGAATTCGAATTTTCTCACAAAGAGAGATGCTTGGGCTGGGACGTTCGAGAGCCACTTATCCATCCGGAAGACACCGCGAACTGATTGCCCAGGTATCCACTTTTATGTGTAATACATTTACAAGCACAAGCATGCATATCCATGTACGTTCCATGGAATAAGCGCATGCATTAGTTCACTAGTGTTTAAGATGAGATCAATATGTTTGTTGAAAACAACCAAAAGACTAGTAATTGGAAAAGTAAATGAATATCTAGGTTCTTTATTCAAGTTTGGATATAACATTTAGATTGTTACACCAAACCAGGTGTCTCTGATTGCAGATTGAATAGTTTTTCTTTCCCTCTCGGGGCTTTAATTTTGTGAATCTATACAATTCAGCAGCAATAGTAAGATGCTCAACACAAAAAGACAAACTTCATTCCTTTGGGACACTGACTGAATCTAGTTTGTGGGACACACTGAGAAATAAATTTTGATTTCAGATACCTGAGATATATATAGGACGAATGTCACCATACATGAGCTCTAGACATCTTAGTCAGGCTAGGCAAGCTTGAACCGAAACCTTTTCACCTCAGCCCTGAAAATGAAAAGTCCTTGGGTCATATCTTGATGCTTCAGTCATACACATTGGTGAACTGATTTTGTTACCTATAGCTAACCCATTGACTGCTTGATCAGAGAAACTCCCAAAGGTGAAGTCATTGAGGCCATTCGGACCAAGGGAAGACAAGGTGCTGTCCGAGTTTCAGGTGGAACTGATCCAACTTGCTTCTCAGCTCAATGGAGACCATGTGCTTAACACCTATCCATACATTGGCGAGGGCATGACTGTGGGTCAAGCAAACAGGTATGCCGAGGATGCGGTCGCAAGGTTCCTGGAAGCTGGCAGGGCTGCACTGAGGGCCGGAGCAAATGAGTCTGCCATTGTCACGATGAGACCTGCTCTAACTAGCCGGATTAGTGGATGGTCTTCCGATGCCTCCGCCCAAAGCATTTAGTTCTAAACACATACCTCAATACTAGTAGGCGTTTTAGAGGTTTCAAGAGGAAACAATGGAATGCTTGAACTGGTAAGGTAAAGCTCACTATAAAAAGGACTTCCCATGTAACTACATGATTTCCCTGCAGATGTATGTATATGTCCTCCTATAAACCATGAACGATTGGTGGATTCTTGTCATAAGAAGTGTGTTTCTTGGTTCCTTCCCTCCTATTGCCAACCAGTGATTGAAAAAGGCGCTCGTGCGCTCGCCTAGGTGCTCGGGTGAGGCGAGGCGAGGCCCGAGCGTCTCGCTAATCTCCCAGGCGGCGCGCTTCAAACAGGCGTCGCCTGGGTGCTCGCCCGAGCCTAGGCACTGGGCTCTTCGGGCGAGCGCCTGGGTAAACCAAGGCGACCGAATCAGGATTTTAGGTCTGGTTCGGTTAGTTAGTTGGTTTAATCGAACCAACTAAACCGATATAACCCTTACCCAACCCTAACCCGCTGCCGTTGTCGCTCTCGATCCCGATCTCGCTGCTCGTCGCTGTCGCTGCTCGTAAACGCTGTCGTTGTCACTGCTCGCAAACGCTGCCTCTATCACCGCTCGTGCCTCTCGTTGCTCACCGCTCCTGCTCTCGCTGCCGCTGCTTGGCGCTGTCGTTACTCGCAAACGCTGCCTCTGTCACCGCTCGCGCCTCCCGCTGCTCGTCGCTCCTGCTCCCGCTACCGCTGTCGCTGCTCGCAAATACTACCGCTGTCGCTGCTCGCGCCTCCCACTGCTCGCTGCCGCTTCTTATATATATATAGAGAGAGAGAGAGAGAGAGAGAGAGAGAGAGAGAGAACTGTTTAGGGCTTGCGAGAGCAGCCAAAGGGAAATTGCAATATATGTATGCTTAATGGATAGGAGTGGATGAGGGAGATCTTAGCCTGAATAGCATTCCACACTATTGAAGAGTAGCGGTCTTGAAAAAACCAGATGATCGAAGGTTTCCGATTGCAAATCACAAAAAAGACGGTTAAAGAGCGTCTCCAAAACCCAAAGCCCGTATTCTATCAGCAGTAGGGAATCTTATTGACAGTAGTCTCAGGAACCAAATAAGACTGAAGGAGAATAGAGTTTAAGACGAAGTTAACATACATTAAGATAAATTTTAATAGTATTCTAAAAGTTGAAAGGAGTATTTCACCAACATGAGGGAAAGGAATTTGTTCTTACGAATCGCACGACCACTCGTGAAAGAAGGCAAAGTGACACACTCAAAGATCCACTTGATGACTTTAGGCAAGAAGTTGGCATGCTTTAAGGCCAAATCAATAGCATTTCAAGATCATTTGTCAAACGCAATTTTGATTACAATGTAAAGGTGATTGATTGCCTTTGGAATCAATTATATGAGAAATAAAAATATTATCATAAATATTTATTAATAAAAAAAATTATTTTTAGGAGATGAGATCCGATAAAATGATGTTTAATCTATTGACAAGCGCTTTAGCAAGGAACAGATATAAAATATTTAAGGTGACTAACAGTCGATGTTCTTAGAATTTAAACTAATAAACATCTTCAAAAATTTATTATCTCAAATTTTAAACTTTTGATGACAACGATAAATAAAATTAGATAAATTTGATATCTCAAGCTTTAATTAGATAAATTTATATCAAATTTATATATTTATATTAAACTTTAGTGGATGAAATTTCAATCCTCAAGCTTTACTTAGATAAATTTGATATCTCATCAGATAAATATTATATATATATATATATATATATATATATATATATATCTTAATAAGTATCAACGTAATTGTTATGCTATCAAATATAACCAAATCGGTTTAAGCCGGTGATTCGACCCCAGCATAGCAAATCATCAAAGCCGTTGTTGCATCAAGATTTGTGTCGTTGTCGGAAGGGGCGTCTACGAGCATCGAGATTCTACAAGCGTTACACCACATTCACACCAATCGTCTTCACATCAATCCTATAGTTAATTATTGTTGTTCCATCGTATCACACAAGAAAGAGACCCCATCAAACACCTCCTCGGCTTCCAGGCTCCGCCGCCGCTGGCGCCGCGGAGAGCGCATCCGCGAGCGCCCTCATCGCCTTCACTTGCATCTCCAGCGCCGCCACGTAGTCGGCCGCTTCCTCCAGAAGGCTCCCCGCCGACAGCATCCGGCACCCAGGCACCAGTCGCCGAAGCACCCGCAGCCGGCCGCTCACCCTCCCCCCCGCCTCCGCGGCCCTCGCCCGCCTGCGGCGGCGGCGGATCTTGCTGCCGGTCCTGAGGAGGAGGCGCGCCTTGCGGCGGGGGCTGAGGAGGATGGCGCGGCTCCACCGGGACCGGCCGCGGGCGGTGAACGCGAGGGCGGAGTCCGCGGCCTCCTTGACGGCGCGCGGCCCGAGTTCGGCAGTGGCGCGGAGGGCCTCGAGGAGGCGTCGGCCGTATACCCGCTCCTGCGCCGCGGTCCGCCACTTGGTCCCCGGTTGGGCTTTTGGGCCGCGCTTCATCCTCTTCTTCCGAGAACCCGAGGAAGATGAAACTGAGGAAGGAATCATTGTGGCAGTGCCAAGCACAAAGCGCAAAGGAACAGAGATAGAGAGAGTAGCTGTGTGTCAAGGAGAGCAAGGGAAGAGAGAGAGAGAGAGAGTGAGAGGTACACTGTAAGAGATAGAGAATCAATGTATCAAGGAAAGGAAGAGGAGAGGTGTAGGAAGAGAGAGATGAATAGAAAGAGAGAGAAGAGGAGGCAGAGAGATGTATCTAAGAGAGAGAATGTGTCAAGGACAGGTGAGGTGTAGGAAGAGAGAGATGAATAGAAAGAGAGAGAAGCGGAGGCAGAGAGAGAATGTGTCGAGGACAGGTGAGGTGTAGGAAGAGAGAGATGCATCGAAAGAGAGAGAAGAGGAGGCAGAGAGATCTATCTAAGAGAGAGAATGTGTCAAGGCCAGGTGAGGTGTAGGAAGAGAGAGATACATAGAAAGAGAGAGAAGAGGAGGGGGAGGCAGAGAGATGTCCCTGAGAGAGAGAATGTGTCAAGGACAGGTGAGGTGTCGGAAGAGAGCTCTCTAGAGAGAGATTGCGTCAATGACAGGAAGAGTTGTGGAAAGAGATATGTAGAGAGAGAGAGAGGGAGAGGTGGAGTTAGTTACAAATATGGTTGTGCCTTTTACTTCTTTCACCACTTCCAATTAAAAAAATATTTTAAAAAGACTAAATAAAACGAAATATTCTTTGTCTTAGCATATTATATGCACAATAGACGATCATAGTTATCAATAATATGCCTAATAATTAAAATTAAAAATGTGATGTAGTCTTGAGATGCAATCTTCAAGTAGATGCCATTTTCCATGATTAATATAATATATAAATATAAAATATTATCCGAGGAAGAACCAAACAAAAAAAAAAGGTTGATGCATTCTTCATATGCACTCTTGAAGTAGATGCCCCATTTTTTTTCTTCCCCACTTGTGTCTCTAAAGGCCATCTTTAATCTTCTTTTCACTATCACCATAGGAATTATCTATACAAGTCTATTAAAGTATGTAAATAAAGTAGTATTTAAATACAGAATAAAAAAAGAAGAAGAAGATGAAGTGTATAGAACACAATGAAACATACACTTCATGCCACTCAACCAACTTGGGGTTCTTAATTAGGCTACAAGCAATAATGTGGGTTAAAATAAGGACATGCATCCGACAATGGATGTTAGTATATTCTCGTTTTCATAATTTCGATCGTAAAAGAGTAACCTTATCATCATACCAAAATTCATGTCCAACTAGAAATTAAGATGATTCTAAGATTTAATTGATACACAACATATATATATATATATATATATATATATATATATATATATATATATATATATATATATATATATATATATATATATATATATATATATATATATATATATATATATATATATATATATATATATATATATATATATATATATATATATATATATATATATATATATATATATATATATTCTCCCAAGAAATAAAATTAATTATCCAAAAAATTATTTGATAAAAAGTAAAATTAGAAATTTGATGAACCCTTTTGAAGCATTTTTTTGCATTAGAAATTGGGTTAGCTGTGTTGGATAAAGGTGAGTCAGTGTCGCTCGTGCAGATGGTGAGTAGTCACACGCTTCACTACTGTTCTTTAGCCTCTTGCGATGCCATCATTCCATCCGCCAATACCAAATTCGTTCGGTGTTGCATAGAAATCGTCTATCCGTCAATCCTGACTTGTTTAGGAGTTGGTTGGGACAGGCAAACATTTTGTGTGAGTAATAAATCTTAATGAGAATGAATCCATATAAGAAAAAACTGAAAATTAAGATATTATCTTTAGGTTTTGGTAGAAGAGAGAACACAATAGGATATTTCTTTCTGGGGTGTGTAAAAGGAGTGATGTCTAAGATTTCCATGAAAAAATTAAATAAATTTTTTGAGATTTATATGATTGAATAAGGATATTAACTCAAAGATCTTATGATTTATCTTACATGATGAAAATTTTGTTTGATTTTTGGATGTCGATGAAAGCTTCCGAACTATATTAAATCATGCAGCGATTTTTCTTTTTAATATTATTATTTTTATTTATTATTAATTTTTGTTTTTTGATTCTCCTCTCCCCTCTTCTTACATAAATCAAACAATGATGAGTTTATTATCAATTCATTAGGTTACAAGTCATATAACACTATATGTAATTTATTTTTTTAATCCTTGATAATATAAAAACTATTCATTTAGTTAATCTTCCTATCGATTTTCATCTCACATATATATATAAATTTTTTTTAATTTTTTTTTCATAAATTAAGGATTGGAGATTATGATATCATATTACCTTCATAGAGGGTTTGATGCGCCCAAGAAACGTACGTATGTTGGGGTTTGTCCGATGTCCCTAATTTGGCCGCTTTATTTGGTGCTGATGGCCATGACATGAACTCTGCCGGCCCACTTTGATTCCTCTACCTGTCGTCGATCGAAGACAAACAAACACACAATAATTTTTGTGGTTAGTCATATATCATAAATGACGACGATCGACGTGGCATAATCATATTAAATAGCTTTTGTATTGTTAGTCAACAATGTAAACACGATATCTATACCATACTTAATAATAATGGAACTCATGCTGACGTTGCGATCTCTAGTTTTAGTGTTTGCTTTTGTTGGAGTTTGGGCCCGTGTCCTCCTTCCTGGAGCGCGTGTGAGCCGCGCGTAGGATTCGTACGTGGTCATTGAAATCTCATTGTCTACGGTGACGGTTGAAATATCACATCAGTGATTTGTCATTTATGATCTCCAATCTCTCTCTCTCTCTCTCTCTCTCTCTCTCTCTCTCTCCCTCTCTTATGGTGTGGGTTGCATAAGAATCAAGTTTGTTGGGGAGTATAATAACTCCACCTCATCAATTCCACAAAGAAAAATACTTCAAAACAATAACAAAAAAATAATTTCCAGTTAAGCATTATGCTTAATACTCAAACCGAAAGAGGAAGAGAAGAAAAACTGTTAAAACAAGAAAGAAAAAAAAAAGATGAAAGAACAAAAAAAAGGGCGAGGAGGAAGATGAGAAGATGGAGAGGGTCGGTCCGCGGGAAACAGAGTCCTATGACACCAAAAAAAAAATAGAACTGGAACCCTAGTCGTATTCATTGCGGATACATGTTAACCATTAGGATATCTCATTGCAGACAGTAACAAAAATAACAGAGCAATTGAGGATACATGTTAATACATGTTCTAGTGGCATTACATTTGCAAAGATGGGAAGAAATGTTTACCCAGAGAATGTACCAAGAACATGTGTTCAGCAAAGCGAAATGATACCGTCGTATCGATCCCACACAAAAGGGAAGCCTGGTTAAAGTATAGGATACCTGATGTTGCCATCATATTTGGGAGAAGATGATCGACGCTCATTAGCTCCCCGCGATATCTATGAATTCTAAATGGCAGCTGCGGGAAGAAAAGGAAACTGACTGCATATGACATGAGAACGAAGTTAAATAGATTGCATCAAGTGAGGCACAGAATTACAGCTTTATTGCAGACAGGCAGGTTAGAAATTACTCACAGAAACAATTTTCTGAATGTTAAAGAGCTGAATTAGGTGATATAATTACCTCTGTGTTATTTATACTCCAAAGAGCAGCAGGTTGACGAGCTTGTTGCAATAAGCATGTCAATGGACATGTGCCGTAAGATCTGACCTGGAGCGTATCCAAGTAATATTTGCTTAATTTCAATTTTGTTCTAGAAATTGCACGTTTAAGATATTAACAATTACTATAGCAAACACTGATGAGTGTGTGTGTGTGCAAGGAGTTTGAGATCACTTTTGAGTACATATAACAACAGCAGCAGTAATTGAAACACGTTACCAACAACAATAATAAAGCTGTAAGCCTCAATTATTTGAGATCGACTACATGAATCTTTTGCCGTCATTGAAATCTGTAAAAAGTCGTATGTCTAGTTATGTTTAGAATATTTAAATTTTTATTTTAATTTTTTATTAAAATCTTTTTAAGTCTTCTTCTATCCTTGTTCGTACCATTAACATTAATCATTTCACATTTTCTGATTACTGTATCTAGAGGTCTCTATTGAAGCGATACCTAATTGTTTATGAATAAAAATATATATATTTTTTATCCTTCTTAGTAACTCTACACATTCATCTCAACATTCTTATCTTGACAACACAAATTTTTTTTTATATATATTGTTTCTTAACTGGCCAACATTGACCTTTTTGTATATATTGAAACACATTATCAACAGCGACATAAATAAAAAGTAAAAGAAAATAACAGTGACCTTGACTAACATTAATATGTTTTGACTTGTGTGGGACTATCAGGGTCATGACCTTGATTAAACATTAATGCCCTTGTTGACTGCCAGGAAGACAAAACCATAGTCTATGGATTTTACTCTCTACTGCTGATTTTATTCAAATACCTGTGCGAGTCCCATAAAACTAAAAATTGATGAAAATACCCATCAATGGTAGACATAAGCAACTGACTGGTTCCCAGCAACTAAAAGTGTAACTGAGAAAAGATCCCCAAGAATCAAGCAATTCCACCAAATTTTGGACATGGTGCTAATTTTCCATGTCCAAAGGTTTCATACACCAAAATTCAACTTCCAAACAACATACAAATAGTGAACAGCAAACTTATCATACGTGATTGGATAAGAAATATAACCCTGTGCGAGGTGGCATAGCAACATAAACAAATAGTTGGACGAGGAAAATAACTTGGATCATATGGACACTTGCCTCAGTACAATGAGAAGATGTTTTCTGAACTATTCTCAGACTAAGTTTATTATTTAAAACCTTTGTCAGTATAATTCGATGGAAGGGCCAAGATTTCGGTTTCCTACTGCCAAGATTTACTGCATATTTGGAGGTACTGTACTGAAGGCTCATGAAAAGAGATGAAAACCATTAGAAAGTCTCAATTACTCGTTATGGATTCATAGGTTGGATCAGAGATACAGGAGTAACCAACAACTTCGTGTTTGTCTCTGTTGAACTTTCCTACTTCTCATCTTCCTCATGCCACTTTGTCATTTCACTTTTTGCTCTTCCACTTGTATTTGATGTCAAAAGGAGAGACATTAATTAAAATTTAGATTTTCTAAAACCCCAACTAATGAAGTATTAATAACATAGACCATTTCAAAAACACCAATATGAAAAGGTGGTTTAGTCTAGTACTGAATATTTCGATGAATTATGAGAAATTTTATCAACAGATTGAAAAGGTTCAAGCAAGAACATTCTGATTCAAACAGATTGTCTTTGGCTTGAATAATAGCAACCAAAATAAAGAAATATGTGGAGAGGACTGTTGAAATAGAAACACTACAGCAACCAATCTCAAACCATCCACACGATAAGGCACCTAAAGTTGTAGACCTTCACCCCTTCCTTCTCTTTTCGTCTATTTCATTTCTTCTCTTTTACCCTTTCTTTTACCAAGACCATGAGTTGAAAGACTATATAAAAGCCTGGGCCTGGGGCAATGCCCCCACATTTTGCACATTGGTACCTAGGGAATGCATACAGGGCAGGGTTTAAGTTTTTCTAACCTAGGCAAGTCATCCTTCTTAACCCGATCAGCTGGGAAGGGGGATTTGATGAGGAAACCAGATGGTTTGTCGAGTCAGGAAAACTGTAATACGATTTTGGTTGGCCTTTCACCCCTAGCCACAAGTCACCCCTGCCTGCCTTACCTAAACCATTGCTGATATAAGAGATCATATAAGCACCTTGGACATGGTCCTCTGCCTGTAGATGCCAACAAAATATAGGACTCTCCAGATAAAGTAGCTCCAGTATTGAAATGACCAGTTTCTATACATAAATACCTATCTTCAATTTCAATTACATAATTAGGCCTACCCTGGCTAGCAACGTTTAGCTGCTAATACCATCACAAACAAAACCTGTTTACTAGTTTCAGAATGCTGACAAAACCAAGTAGAAACCTTGATGATGGAATCAATGTTTCTTAGTGACCTTACATTTTTCTGCTTCTCATTCAGTTAGTATCAATCAAGGAAACCCGGACTGGTATGAAACACTATGTACTGGTCTACGTGTGACCTGGAACATGGACCGCTGCCAATTTGGATGGTCCAGTCCAGCCATATTTAAAAAAAATCGCATCTCCTCTCCTAATCATTTCTCCTCATGCTCTCACAGGACTCATCGAGAGAGGCTCCGCTGCGCACCACCACACCGCCGAATGGTTATGTGCCTCTTTTCATCCTCTTCCTCCTCTTTCTCCACAGCCTCCTCTCCTTCTTTCTCTTCCTCCTTCCTCCACTACCTTCATTCAGTTAGTATCAATCAAGGAAACCCGGACTGGTATGAAACACTATGTACTGGTCTACGTGTGACCTGGAACATGGACCGCTGCCAATTTGGATGGTCCAGTCCAGCCATATTTAAAAAAAATCGCATCTCCTCTCCTAATCATTTCTCCTCATGCTCTCACAGGACTCATCGAGAGAGGCTCCGCTGCGCACCACCACACCGCCGAATGGTTATGTGCCTCTTTTCATCCTCTTCCTCCTTCCTCTTCCTCCTCTTTCTCCACAGCCTCCTCTCCTTCTTTCTCTTCCTCCTTCCTCCACTACCTCCTTTTCTTCCTTTCTCTTCCCCCATCCTCCACTTCCTACTCTGCCTCCTCTCCTCTCTCTTCCTTCTTCCTCCTCCACCACCTCCTCTTCTTCCTTCCTCCTCTACCTCCACCTTCATCTGTTCTTTCCTGTTCGCCTTCTTCTTCTTCCTCTTTGAGTCACTGGCATGCCATGTATCAGTACCCCAGGACTGATCGGAACATACTAGTGATACGATTCCGATACCTGAAATTGCATTCCTTGGTATTAACAAAAAATAACAGTTTAACCACTTAATTTCTCTTACTACCAACTGAAAATTCACAATCCCACTTCTTATAAGATTAATTGACATGTACAAAGATATCATGTGAACAGGAACAATAATCAATGATCTATATCCAATTGAAGGCAAGTGAAACTGATCATTTCAGTGTCTAATCTCAGTATTATTTCTTCATTATTGAATGCAAGTTAATCTCTGTATCAACAAACATGTTTATTTACCTGCATGGGCAAAAGTTCTTGCATACTTTGGAGACAACTATACTGGTGGCAGATCGAATTTCACTCCAAGCATCATTTACAGTTGATTTCTCATCTAGTAGAATCTGTAGATTGTAGTCTAAAGAAGAAAGAAGCATGATAAGTCTTCTGAACCAGAAATAAATTTAAGCATGGATTTCAAAGCTGTTTGTCATTAATCAAGAATTTGTAGTTCCCATTGGAAGTTGGTATTATACTGATATGCAATTTAGCAACATGCAATCATCAATAGCTGCATCAGTCACTGATATCAGATGAGTTTCTTTGTCAATTAGTTTGTTAGTCGATTCTCGCTTTCTTGACTCGAGTCCCAAATTACAACACTGTTAGGTGGGGCCAAGTCCTTCCATGGATCAACATATTGTGTGTACTCTACAGAGAGAGGGACATCTCACAAGCCATGCATCAGAGATTAACCCTTTGTATTGAACCAGAGCCAATTTTAATCCACGCCATCATTTGATGAGGTTTCAGACAGCATTATATGGTGAATACTGAGTAGCAGAAGGCTCCACATTTTGAGCAAAGATTCTGACTTGTTGAAAACCCAATGGCTATGTCAAACCTCTATATTTATGCTATAATGGTCAACAGGGCTTTGAAGTTTTTAGCTTCTCAAGGACCATTGGAAGTAAAACATGAGAACTTCCTCAAAAGCCACTACTGCACAAGATGCATACTTGAAGCCATGGGTTACCCAGACTCGAAGATCATTGGAAGTGCAATAGGAGATCTCATTGTGTGTGTGTATATAATAAACATGCATATATATCCACACATGTTAATTCATTTATCTGAAGCATTCATGTAATTCTATGACAGTGTCTTTTTTTTCTGGACATCTACTATACATGAATTCAATTATATGAAACACTCATGTAATTCTGAGTCAAAAATACTCTATTCTGGGGGAAAAAAAAGGTCTAAATTGTAGGCAGCAAAAAGTCATCCTTATCCAACCCAGAAGACCTTTTTGAAACATCAATGGATTATGTTCAACTGGACACACCCTGACAAAAAAAAAAGGAATTGATAAGCTATGTTAATTGGAATTACCTTCTCCAAAAGTTGTCGCTGTTAAGAAGATATTTCCTTTGCCATTAACCACATGCATTAGAGCTCCACTTAGTTGAGACTATTAATAAAAAAAACATATTTCAGTCAAAATTGAGATGAAATCAAATCCTTATGGATAACTCATCCTAATTAACTTTGAAATAATTTGATTTACCTATGATGAACAAAAAATACTCCATGTTTGAAGAAAATTGTAACCTCATATATGTTAAACTGAATGCATGTGTCAAGTAACTATTCAGAGAGATGATGAGTCATGATACATGGAAGTGATCTCCATATGGAAATGGCATTAGTCTCAATCTTTTGTTCTAATTCAGAAATGATAGTTTGAGAATACTTGATGAAAAGATTACATGGCTACCAAGCACATAAAGGTAACGATTTTTTGCTTACACCTTCTTGCTAAGCAAGAAGACAATGACATGAAAGTAAGCAAGTAAAATGAAAATTTGCATAAAAGCATAATGGAATGATGGTTACAGAGACTCTGCTGTAAACAATCACCTCCTTTACTCCACGTAATGGTGAACCTTTCAGACCAAATATAACAAGAGGAGTCTTATTAAGAGAAGGTTCCTGCAGTTAAATTCAGAAAACTAATATCATGATACAACAAATGTTCAACATCAGCGAAAAATAGGACAACAAACAGCATATCTTTCATTAAAGATGGAGGAAATATTAATTATTATGAAAAGAGTAGAGGGTACCCTATCTTTAAGAAAAACCAGTGGTCTCTTTTAGGCAAAGTATGTTCATTTGCTAGACTGGAGAAGCTGTAAATTTTCAAGAATGTAAACAGCTGATAGAGCCTGTTGGCTATGAATTACAATTATTTTCTACCACAATTTCTGCCATTTTTTCAGATAATTTTTGAGTACCTACATCATGACCCTCTCCAATAGACCTATTAACCAAAGATATTGGATATAATGGGTTTACAACCCTGTGATGAAGACTGCTTAAGCCCAAGTCATTAGTAATAGATGCATCTAGTACTATATACCATCATAATCCTCTTCATATTTTCAAAATGGGATTAATTGAATGTCAATATATTTCACCCAGCTTGATGTTCTCGTCAAGCCTGGAATGACTTGTTAGTATGTCGCATATGAGATCCATAGTGGAATGGTGTACCAACACTGTTATGTGTCTCTTGTACCACCCATGGGTAATTCTTTCTTACTTGGTTCCGTTCATTAGACATGCATAATCTAGATTTGCTTTAATACTGGCCATCGTTAAAATTTCTGATAGGCCTAGCCTGGATTCATTCATTAGTAAGTGGCACATAAGATCCACAGCGAAATAGTAGCCCAACAATATGATGTGCCTCTTATACCACCCATGGGTAGCCCTATTTTACTTGGTTGCGCTCATCAGATATGCATCGTCCAGGTTTGCTCTAATAGGGATTATCATTAGTTGGTCTAATAGGCCTACTGTAATATCCTTCATTTTTGAATTGTTTATGATGTCCATGACTTTTTCTTTATTTTAATATGAGGATTATTTAATAATTTCTTACAGTAAATGATTTTATATTGAAAGCTTATTGCTAGGGACCAAATTGTGAATCCTATCCATTGAATGTGATTTACGAAATATTCATATTAAATTAAGTCATATGATGTTATGATATGATTGATGTCATAAAGAAATATCAATCTTGATTACCTTTCGGATTATACATGAAGTTTATAAGACTAAACTTTTCATTTAGAGGAAGGATGTAATGTTTTTATCCTTATGAGGTCCTATTTATAAATATAAATATAACGAGGACTAAATTACAAAACATACAAAAAAAAGAGGTTTTCTTCCTACTGCCTCTCTGCCCAAGGAAAATAGAGGATTGCTATATCGGTGGAAGAGAAGGGAGAAGAAGGAAAGGGGAGAAGAAAAGAGAGAGAGGAAAGGAAGAGAAGGCTATGGTTATGACATAGGAATAAGGGAAGAATAGAGAAGAAGAAAAAGAGGAAGGGAAGGGAAGAGGAATTGTAAGAAAAAGAAGAAGTTTTCTTGGCTTGAGATTTTTAGATCAATTCCTCACCCTTGGGATCAAATTCTCCTATGGCAAGTTTCTAACCCATCCTACAGCAATTCTTATCCTTGATTTTATCTTGATTATGAGTACTTTATAGAGTTTTGCCCTTGTTATTGGTATCAACCTCACTCGAGCTATAAAGTTGTGAATTTGAAATTTTTTGAGATTTCTGACTTACCTGTCTTGTTTTAACTATAACATTTTGTATAGAATTCTGATTTGAGCAAAATTTAATTCTTTGAAAACTAAACTCGTATATCTTTCTTTTAGTACCTTGAAAATTTTGTAATACAAATGCCTGCCTAAACATCTGTTTCAATTGATCCTTCAAGGACAATAATTTCTTACCTTTTTATACTAAATTACTCGTAACTCGCTGTTGGAAAACTCTATTTTTTACGAAACTTAATTCTTTAGAAACTAGATTCGTATATCCTTCTTTCAATATCTTACTTCAAAAATTTAGAATAAATATGCCAGCCCAAACATTTATTTCAATTGATCCTTCGGATTCTGCAAAACAAGGATAATATTTTCTGACCTTTCTATACTAAATTGCTTGTAACTCCCTGTTCGAAACTCTAATTTGTACAAAACTTGATTCATCTTAAAGTAGGTTGATATACCTTTCAAATGATATGCTTCTCGAGTAAATTAAAGCATGATTGATTGTTCAAATGATTCGTGCAATATGCCTCACAAATTCTGCAAGAACAAAATTATTGTTAATTTTACCTATTTTTGTTTCTATCAATTTGAATTTAAATTCATCCAGAATTTTTTCCTCAATTGATATAATTGCTTTGAACTCTGGTATATCTTGTCATTTATTCTTATCATATCTGAATGCATTATACAAAAGTTTTTGTTGCCTAATATTGTTTCATATATGCACATATATGTTTTTGTTGTTTCACATGTGCTTCTTACATGCTAAATTTCTGGCACATAATGTCCTTTTGTACTCATAATTCTTTTTTAGTTAGCTTTGGGTTTCACGAATTATCGAGTGATGTGATATAAACTGTACAAGTTTTATGGATGTGAATGATGTTTGAAGGTTTTTCAATGTCCTTAAATATTATTTTGGATTTTGGGTTTGGATTATGAACGAATTATAATATTCTTGATTTAAGATAGGTTCATATCTCTTGAATGCATTAATTTAAGAGGTGTGACAGAGGTGGTATCAAAGCATGATTTGAGAATCATTGAGATATTTGATATGTTAAATATGCAATATATATTAAGGTTTAGCAAATTATAGAGTGATTGATTAAAATTTATTTTTGATATCTTTTAGGAAACTAGGATAATGAGGTCATCTGGTTCTCTTGCTGCATCGTCTTTTGATATGTTGAGTGAGATTATAAGAACTCTCGAGACCAAGGTAGGTAATTTCAAATAATACCGCCCGGTACGGGCGGTACGTACCAGTCCGTCAGCTTACCGGTACACGGACCGCTCGTTACCGGATAGAACGAATATATATATATATATATATATATATTAATATTTATATATAAATATTTTATAAAAGGCGATGTCGTGTCGCCTTTTTCGGTGACGCGACGTC
>LVTN01000168.1:310213-355911 GCA_001649415.1 Musa itinerans
TGGGGACGGGGGGGGAGGGGGGGGGGGGGGGGGGGGGGGGGGGGGGGTGCGTTAGCTCCTCGACTTGTAAGAGTTATATTCAAGTTGCCATGAAAAACGTCCAAAGCCAAAGGGTGACCCGAAAATAACCTTTAAGTAAGAAGAGGTAGAGTACCTCGACCCGAATTATGACCATGGTTTAGTGGTTTCTGTGAGGATGATTGATGCTTGGGTGAAGAAGGTCATGATTGACACAGTTAGCTATATTGATATCCTCTACTTTGATGCTTTCCAAAAACTTGAGCTATCAACTAATAACCTTACCTTAATGACTTCTTCGCTAACAGGGTTCACTAGCAACTCCATCTCATCTCTCGGGACTATGAACCTTCACGTCACATTCGAAGACAAGCTTTATTCCAAAATAATATTGACTAAGTTTATGGTAGTGGATATTTTCTTAGTGTACAACACGATCATAGGTCGACCTATATTGAATAAACTGAGGACAATGGTGTTGACTTACCATATGATGATAAAGTTTCTGACGAGGGCCGACATCGAAGAGCTGAGAAGTAACCCAAGGGAGTCGTGCAAGTGTTATCTAATGATAGTCTCCCTATTGAAGAAAGCCAGGCCTGAGGTATCACTTATGGAGCCCTGAGACTTAGCCAAGTCCATCTCACATCTCGAGCCGATGGAGCTACTAATCGAAGCACCTATAGACAAAGCTTGATCTAACCGAACTATCAAGGTTGGGGGATCATTCATGAGGAGAAGTGGGTGCAACTCATCAACTTTCTCCAGGAGAATATTGAGGTGTTTGTATGGTTGCCGGGAGACATGAGAATCACCTAGCGAGACGTGTACAAGGGTCACAATAGCCTCAGACTCCATTCACGGGCAATTTAAGACATCACAGAAACCTTCTAATCATCAGGGCAATTTAAGACGTCAAATATTTTCTCTATTCGCATCATCCATTGTTCTGCTACCATTGGATCAGGCTCACCACTAAAGCTGGGAGGACTAAGCTTCTTAAATTGTTTAATTCTCAACCCAATCTGATTTGATTTCCTCGCTCCATCATTTCTTCCTTGTCGGACTTGTTGTTGCATCACTTGTGTCATAGTCTTCAGAGTTCTCATAATCTCACTCAACTGATCAGAAGTATATGCAATAGGAGAACCAAATGACCTTGTCATCCTTGCTTCCTAAAAACAACAAAAGAGAAATTTTGAATAATCTCTGCATAAAAGTCACTAAACCTCAAAATATATTATGCATCTAGCATATCTAAAGAAAATCTTAGCGATCCTCAATTCATGCTCTGATATTACCTTTATGTTGGAAGGAGAGGCTGAACACTGGTGGAGAACAATGAAGAGGATTTCTAAAGTCAAACACAAGCTAATCACTTGGAAGGTATTAGTAGAAAAGTTCAATGATAAATATTTCTCATATTGTATTAGAGAGAAGAAAGAATTGGAGTTCTTAAATCTCATCTAGGGAAACTTGATGGTAGTAAAATATGAATCTAAATTCACTAAGCTCTCCATATTTGCCATCCATATGACTGATGATGAATCTAGAAAAGCAAAGAAATTTGAAAGGGGACTAAGACTAGCGAAGTCGGATATCAGCCTTAAAACTCCAAGCATATGTTGATGTGGTAGAAAGAGCTTTGATAATTGAAAGAGACTTGGAAGAAATTCAAAAAATCAGGGATAAGAACATTAAGGACAAATTTACTAGCAAAAGTAAGAGAGGAAATTAATCTGAAACTAGTAATAAGAGGGTCAAGACATCTAGATTTGGGAAAGGAAAACCATCGCAGAGGACTCAGTCATGTGCAAAATGTGGATTAAATCATGAAACAAGTTAGTGGGAGTTTAGTTTCTCATGAAGTAGGTTTTACCATAATTAGATTCTTTAACAGAAAGTTACAAGTAAAAGAGTATCAAAAGATCAAAACTTACGGTCTTTGTTTTACAGATTCCATAGGGTCAATTGAAATAAAAGTTTGAGTAGGTATTTGATCTCCAAATTTGTCAATCTTGGTATCAACAAAAAGATCTATGAGTGTATTTTCGGATGAACTTAAATTTGCCTAAATCAGAGTTCGATGCAGAAAGTTATGACTAGAATAAAATAGTAAGGTCAGAATCTCGAAAAATTCCAGATTCATAGTTTTATTCCTAAACAAGAGAGATATCATGTATAAAGCCAACATCTTTCGAATTTCACAAAATTGAGATGAAATCAGAGATCGAGATTACTATAGAATAGGGTTAGAACACTTGCCTTTGAGAATTTTTTATCCCAAATGAGAGGATTTGAGTAAAAAACCCCAAGCCCCAAATTTTTTTTTTTTTTTTTTCCTTCTTCTTTCTCTCTTCCTCTCTTCTCTCAACATAAGCTGCCTTCTCAAGTTCCTTAGGAACAAAGGCAAAGAGGTTTAGGCGGTGGAATTTGTTATTTTGTGTATTTTACAATTTAATCCATGTATTATTTATATTTACATTTAGGTCATATTTTTACAAATAGATCCTTAGATTTTATAAATAGGTTCTTAGATTTATATTTAGGCTCTTCTACATAATTCAAAATGGGTACTTACATTATAATTAGATCCTTATACGAAAATTTAGAAACGAGAGATGTTACACCTACGCCTTGACATTAAGACCGTATGAATTACCATCTCTTGCCATGGACATGTTAGTTGCTTACTAAGCTTTGCAGCTCATCTTGTTGTTATATAAATTTTTCAAATTAGCTTGTCACTCACTGAAATGTTAGGATTAGGGTTAGGCACTGGAAAGCTAGAAGATCTTGAGTAAGTCTTTGTTGGTTGATATGTTGTTGTTATATAAATACACTTTGCTTGAAATAAAAAGTTATCAACAAATCTGAATTGATGTATCTTGTAAAGATTAAAAGATCTCTTATGTTTGAAATTTTAGAATATTAAATTGTAGTTTTATGATAATATGAACTTGTGATAAATAGTTGGTTTTGTGATTGTGTAAATTATAATATTCTTGATTTAAGATAGGTTCACACCTCTTGAATGCATTAATTTAGGGGGTGTGACGTCTACTAACAAAATAACTTATATATAATGGGTCTGGAATCCATATTACTAAAATGCTTAATCCCAAGTTATTAATAGTGGCACATTTAACATTGTATAACACCATAACACCGTCCCACTTATGATGTGAGACTAATGAGAGTGTCACAAGCTAATTCTAAACAACACCACAACATCGGTTAGCATTTCCAACTATGCATAACAAGATGAGCATGTCAAAGAATAAGGATCATAAGCAGTTTCAAGAGAAACCAGTTGTAGTAAAAAAAATAATAATAATACCTTAAATCTATCATCACTTGCAACCATCGAAGCAAAGCTCTTGGCATGTTCTCTAAGGTTACCATATTCTGATGAGACCTCATTGTGAGGATTAGCAGATGCTGAAAGCTGTGAAATGATTGTTTGCAGTTCGGACTTATCAGTGCCTATAAGCACAATACACGATTTTGGAGAGCTTTCCCAAGGTTGTCCACTAATTGCTTCTACTCTTTTAAGACCACTCCATTGAAAAACAAAGCGGCTTTCTCTGCAAAAAAACCAGTACACTACTCATGAGACAAAAGCAACAACAACAACAATCAGTAATGTCCCTATTATCTGGGACTGGCCACATGGATCTTCTTTAGCCATTGAGTTCACTCATGAGACAAAAAATTGTGAAAGTATATAAAAACAAAAAAGTGTAATACATTGCATTACTAAAAAAATGAAATAATGGGAACAAAAGAATGGAACTAAACTAATTGTTGCTGGGAATAAGAAGCTGGTAAACCAACACAGCCAATTTAGTACAAAAGATAATGGTGGTTGAAGCATGAACATTACAATAGTTAGTGATGGGTTGCTTTACCTATCCTCAGCAAACCATATGATGCCTTTAGCTCTAATAAGGCTGCTTGCGCACCTAATGCTTTTTAGAACTTTTGACTGAAAAACCACCAAAGATAATGGAACTTCAGCTTCAAATGTAGCAGATGAAAATGATTCTCCATGAGGAAAGCCTGACAAAAAAAAATATATAAACAAAACAAGTGAAGACTGGCCCCAGAAAAGCAAAATCCCAAAGTTGTAGCGAAAGTATTCATGCCAATAATGTATAATTTAATAGCTACAGGACAACTAAACATCAGCCTGGTACTAATCAATTGACAAAATTCGCTTTACTATGGATTGCAGCATATATATTGTGCATGAAGTTGCACAAGCATTACATGACGAAGCAAGCCCACACTCCATTTTTATTATGTTTCAGAAAATTCTATATGAATAAGATGGTATGCAATTAAACCAACATTTTCCAGTGTTCAACAATTTAGTTATATATATATATATATATATATAATGTCACTATATATATATATATATATATATAGGCCATATCCAATGTGGAGCTGTTTGGGGTATCACAACATCCACACCAGAACACTCGCCATTCACAGCACACCCATTGATCTGCAAAAGATCTTCACTATGGGAGTTGGGATGCATGTCACTATTTTGGCAACCCCTAACATGCTCATACATTGTCCCATAAGTCTTCTCCTACTTGGACAAAGAATTCACACATCTCTGTTCTTAAGTCTGTCCTAACACAATAACCATCATGACTCCATTGTAAAGGCACAGGCTATACTCCAAGATGGAGTACTTAAAAAGCGCACTTTTTTGCTTGGGTAATGACCTGCCTATCACCACCACATGTCAAAGCCCACCTTTGGTGTCACTCTCTATGAACTATAATGATGGCATTGCGAGACTTTAGCTTTCATCAAAAAATTATAAATTTGGTCAGTGACACATCACCATCATCCTCCTAAATTAAGAACTTCAATCCATTGTTAACTTTTAACATCGAGATCAAGGTATGAAACTTTGCCGTTGCTTATCCTATCAACTTCCATCAACCATAACTACCCTCCCCTTAATTTAAAGGGAAAAAGAGAGAAGAGAGAGAGAAAGAGAATAAAAAGGGACAAGATATTATGAAAGCTCAAATGTAGTGGATGAAGGCACTAGGAAAAAAAAGGGGTAAGATTGAGAAAATTGCATATTTACTATATTAGTCTTATGAAAAGCCACTGTTGATCTTACACTTTCTTTCCTTTTTGGAAAATTGGTCAATAAATAAATACAAAAATATCCATTGAAAAGGAGACAATATTCTTTTCACTAGAGGGTGTCATGGTGCATGAGGCATTAGCTAATGTATGGTCTGAGAATTACTAATATGTGAAACCTTATTCTCACAAACAAAGAGACTATGTTTGTGATCAAACCTAAGAAGCAACCTTAGAGGCTGCTAAGATACACCACTTGCAAAAAAGGACATTCTTGAAAGAATGTTTTGAGGAACACATCCTTAGAAGAAATTATATATGATATTCATAGACTTAATTCATTGTCTAAGATGAGTTACTTTGTCATCTTAACAAGGATGATATCTATTAGAACAATGTGATCCTCCAATAACCATATTTAGAAGGTTGTTTACATTATATATGATATTAATAGAAATTAATGGATAATTATCCCCCAATGTGTTTTCCTAGGCGAATTATCTTTTTAATGGATAATTAATATATTATTAAGTTTGGTGCACATGAAAAGGACAGATAAAAATATTTTCTATTGAAAAAAGTGAATATGAGGCATCACTCATTTTATTGAAAAAAATGAAGCTAGATTTTATCCATGTTTTTAACTGATATACAGAAGATGGATCTGATAAAGGACCATACTTCCCACATATATGCCTAGTTATTAGATTTTTTGTTGACAATATTAAAGCATATGTTATTTCATTCTTGTTCCCTTCCAGTCTTGCCTCTTCCTCCTAAAGCTCACCAAAAGTTGTCTGACACAGATACTTAAGATGGTACACAATCTCAAAGCAAAAGTGATTGACACAGGTACTTCATCATTAATTATCAGACTACTTACAAGAAGGTAAAAGAGAAAAAATGAAAGGATTTGCAATCTAAGAGAAACTTTAAACTTTTCTCTTTGGTCATCTTTTAAGTTTCATGAGACATGCAGATTTGCAAATTTATAAAAATAACTTCTACAAATACATCAAAGATGGATAGTCCAAAAAATCAACCAATAAAAACAGCATGACAAGTAACCTACCGGGATGTAAATCATCAGTTGATGATCTATCACCACCAACTGAAGGCTGGTTACTGGTGTGACCAGAAGAAGAAAATTGCAATGGACTATTATCATATATATACCGTTGGAATGCCATCTTAGGCAATGATTCATGAGAAAGAACTCCTGGCATGCTTTCATCATTCTTTTCAATGTTTAGTGCTTGAAGTTTACTACAATCAATAATGAGATCCACAGGAACCTTGCAAAACTGGGACCGGACAACCTTTGCACCAGCTGTCAATTCTTCTAAAATATCTTCTGCATTGGATATCTGACTTAGTGTAGCCAAATCACATCTGCAAGAGATAACCCGCACATGAACTTAATTGCATTGTCACATTCAGCAGAAGTTAATACAGATTGATAAGAACTCATTTAATTAAGGCCACAATAAAACCAATGGGAACATGTATTCTGACACATACACTTAAAGCTTACATAAAAACTAATTCCATTATCTAACTTCAATTAATCTGTAAACTGCAAGTATTGCAAATCTTTAAAAAGGTTTATTACTAATGGTGAATGCGAGAATTTAAAATCTCATTTTAAGAAGAAGAATGACAGAAAGTCAATATAATATATTATATTCAATTCAGATTGAGCTGAGCCTTTTTTTAGAACTGCAAACAGAACCAAACTGCAAACTGTTTAATATTTTTAATTTCTATGATGCAGCAATGAGCCTTTTTCCACCATCGAGCTAACACTCATAGTTAAATTACCAGCATTCCAATCTCTTTCTATTGTTCTCTGGATCAAACCGAAATGATGAATCTAATAAACTGAACCAAAATATATATTTTAGTTAGGTTTGTTTTCAATTAGACCTATTTTTTTGCACACCTCTACCCACCACTCAGTTGTACCAGTTAATCTTGACCTGCAGAAATTGTGATATTTATTGCAGTCAGACCCCAGTACCAGTAGTAGCCCAGCCGCAACCAACCGTCTATTCATGGATTAGTGACCTATCAAGCTATTATAAGTGTATTTAAATTTACAATTCAAGACCAAAGGATCAATTAAAACACAACACTCAACTGGGAGAAGTTAGACCATTCACATATCACCTCTTACGACCTACAACTACGTGATATTTAGCTCCGTGTGATCACAGGACCCAAGTCATAGCAAGATATCATTCATGAAGCATATCAAAATACCTCACCCAAACATTCACTTATACCAAGCTCATGTCATTCTTCAAATAATTTTTTGAGCTTAAAATGATTGAGTTTATCACCATCGTTCCAAACATCAAAATGTACATGAGGACCTGAAACCAATATTCCAATAGTACATTGCCATTTAGTGACCAAAATAATTCCATGATGATTATACTAATTGTTATTGCAACTACAGGCTATAAAAAATTCATTGTTTTTAGAAAAGTAAAATTACATGTGACTATCACATATCTGGATGCTTGTGGGTTGAAATTAAAAATTCCTCTACGGTGAAAAATCTTTTTGTTGCAAACAATACTAGGTACATGTACTTAGACAGAACAGGACAATCATTTAAATGGAAAAATGGTCATGATGGAGTTGGAAGTTGTGTAACATAAAGCCAATCCCAATTGTGGGGGACTCAAGATTCAATTTTTATTGCTGTTGCAAAAACTTCAATATTTGTTAAAATAATAGTTACATCTCAATCAAATTTAAATGCACACACTCAATAATAGCATATGAAACAAAAAGAAAAGCATATCCAGATTTTTTCTACTTGCACTTAATTCCAGATGATGAAAAAGTAAATGCTGGTGAGCATACTTGTTTAAAAGAACGATATCGACATGTTCCAACTGCTTCCTCACGATGTCAATTTTAATTATCTTATCAAGTGATTCTGCATCAACCACAGCAACAACAAGATCCAAATGAATGCCAACTTCCTTTAGTTCGGCCACAAATTTATCAGGTCTTGCCAACCCAGATGTCTACAGAATCAATTCAAATACCTCACCATTTTAACCTAATAAAATGACAAGCACAAGGAAGAATGAAAAAAAGATGGAAGCACAATACCTCAATGAGAAGACAATCAAAGTTGTGCTTGCTATCCACAATCAGTTGAAGAGATTCCCTGAAGGGCCCACTGACTTCACAGCAAGCACAGCCTGAAACCATTACAATATCAGAATAGCCCCAGCAGAGGAAGAAGTCGATCAGTCAACTGAGGACGGGAGAGAAAAGCGAACCATGCGTGAGGGAGACGGTGGATAAGTTGAATGCCCGGTTGAGGCGGGCAGAGTCAAGGAGGAGGGAGTCAACATCGGAGTCAGCGAACTCATTGACAAGAACAGCAAGGCGGAGATCGCCACGGTGGTCAAGGAGGTGCTTCAGGAGGGTAGTTTTACCACCGCCAAGGAAGCCAGTGATAAGGGTGCAGCCCATGCGACCACCACCGAGGCCGGACCGCCGGTTGAATACCCGGTTCTCAAAAGCGACGGACATCTCGTTCCCTTCCATCCGATTCATACCGCCTCACAACAAAGTTTGCTTGCAAGCCCCCTCCCTTTGCCTTGTTCAAAATACAATACCAATCGGAGATGCAAAGCTTGAGAATTTCAAGATCAAGTCTTAATTTTGGTTCCTGAATTTGACAAAAGTGAGAATCTGTTCCAAAAAGATAGTGATAAAGTACTTTATAACATATCGCGTGATTCGCTAAACAGAGGATCCAAAAGGGCAATACTGAGAAGAAGGAAACATAGGGGGAACGCAAAAACAACAAGTCCAAAGAGTTGGAGACGGCTCAAGAAATGTATGGGCTCAAGAAATGGAAGGTGAAGGCGGGGCATCATCCAATTGCTTTAGGGTTTCATCGGCGATCAACTAAGAACACTAAAAATGCATTCTCCGCGCTCTCGAAGTCGATCAGACCAGCGGAGGTACCAAAGAGACCCACAGAGATGGCACAGGAAGAATCGGTTGGGAAGGGCAGGTCCTAAACGGAGAAGGACGAGCTCGGCTGCGGCAAGGCGATGGCGGAGGCAGCGCCAGAGAGTGAGGGAAGAGGGAGGAGGATTCGTACCTCGAGTTCGTGCGTGGGGAGGACGGCCGTGGCCGAAGTCGGGAATCGAGGAAGAAGCCAAACCCAAATCCCCCATCCTTATGACTGGCACGTGTCATGTGCGTGCACTCTACTCATGATCACGATTCGATTTGAATAGTGAATCCAACTGGGATCGATCCCAGATCGAATAGTGATTCGTAATCCAACTGGGATCGAATAGTGATTCGTAATCCAACTGGGATCGAATAGTGAATCCAAGTGAGCCCTATGCCCTTTGAATCGGATTCGTAAACTTATTGTTTCTGGAACCATATCTATCAATAGTGATCCGTAATCCAACTGGGATCGAATAATGAATCCAACTGAGCCCTATGCCGTTCGAATCAGATTCGTAAAATTATTGTTTCTGGAACCATATCTATCTTACTGAACCAGATCAGATCCATCTAATGTTGTATTGATTTTGATTTGACATGGACAAGCTAATTAAACTTTAATTTCGTTCGATTTAGTCAAGGAAAGAGATTATGGAGCTCACCAGCTTCATATATGACGAGAGCCACTTCATTTGCTGAGGTGCGATGGCAGTCAGCAGAGCAATTTGGGAATGCAGTGTGTTGCTGATATCAAACAAATTTCAAGTAATACGTCTGTGTTAATGATATTAAATAGACTTTTGCTTCATCTGCATCAAGATTTTATTTATTTTTACAATTAATATGGTGAGCATTCTTGGCCAATCCAGATGGACATATGGAGGATAATTGGCTTTAGAAGATAATAAAGTAATTATCATGTCAACATAAATTATAATGAAAAATATTCTTATGATTTTTTAATCTTCAAGCTATAAATAGACACCTTTGTAAGTATGAAAAATAATTCTTGAATTTTTTAAAAATTTTAATGGGTCTCTTTAAATCTTTTAATTGTGTTGTTGAATATATACTAAAGCATTAGAAGAACGCACAGGATCTTCCATCAAGAACCCGACGTAGGATTTGACTAAACAGATCTTGAACAAGGTTTGGATGAATGGATTAGATTAAATTGAGTCAACTTCATAATGGATTGATGATCAAATTTGGCATGAAAAATAATAATGTTTTATCCCATTAGGGAATATTAACTTGCATATGAATATTGCATCGGATTGATATAATAGAGCAAATAAAGATCAAATAGGACACAGAGATAAAAGAAAAGTAAACAAGACTTGGTTAGAAACAAGAATGGAACCCTGTGATCTTGATGTTGAATCAAATTTATGATCACATTTTAATTTCCATCATTTGTTTTGCCGGTAAAAGTATACAAACAACATACTTATCAATCATCTTTTTGTACCATTACCTTCTATGCATATCCTTATTCCCACGGTCATTACATAGCTGGGACATGTACAAGGCAAGAACTCAACAGAAGCAAATCAACCAAAGCTTACACTCTCAGCACTCCCTTTATCTTCTGAAAGAACTTGGGTAGTGCCAGGAACATCAGGACTTCCATTTTCACTTCTGTTATTGGATGAGAAGTGTGACCTCAATCCGATCCAACATTGGTAGTAGTTGGCATCCAGATACGGGGAGTCGAGAGCCCACGGGCAGACACGAGGTATAAGGTACGACTCAAACATGAAAGCCATGGTACCCTTCAGTCGAACTGGCTCACTGTTCTCACCAACAGCAATTGTTGCCTAGAATAATAAGATGAAAACATAATATACCGTCATCGCGACAACTTTGAGCAACTTGAGGACTGATAGTAACTTGCATGAAAGAAATTACCTCGTACGTCTTGGTATCGGGTCCATGTGGTGTCATGCAGCTGTGGAGGCTGGCACCCCCAGGAAGAAATCCATCAGCTTTAGCCTGTAATGATTATGATCAGTTATCTTCTTGTGATTCACTATAGAAATGGTAATAATTAGAATATCATAACTCGATACCTCGTATATGCCGTAAATTAAACCCATGAATTCACTCATACAATTCCGGTGATAGTATGGGGGACGAAAAGTATGCTCAGCAACCAACCACCGTGGTGGGAATATTACAAAATCAAGTAATGCAACACCAGGCTTATCGGATGGGGCAGTTAATACTGCAATACACAGGAAAAGGAAAAGGTCACCTAAACAAATGTGCAGACTGTAAACCTCGATAATATACAGGAAATAGAATATAGCATAAGAACACAGACTTGAGCCAAATACCTGTATTTATTGAAGGGTCACCATGATCAATCAAAACAGTATTGAATGGGCAGAACTTACTCAAATCATACTGAAAAAAAATAAAAAATAAAAAGCCGAATGTTACTGATAAATTTTATCAGAAAAAACCTTTACTGCAGGTGTGTGGCATTAAGAACTGGAACTCAAGAAATCATTCTGTGCAAGAAATATCAAAAGAAGTGTTTAACTTTCTATTTGCAAGTGATGCCAGGTTTTCATGGGTTATGCAGGTTGCTTTATAAATTATTTTGGTCAATTTTATCAAATGACCTACTCCATGTTTTCCTCGCCCTTTTCTGCTTTTCCCTAGGCTAGCAAGCTAGGTCCTTTCATGCCAAAGCAAGTTCCTTGATAAAGAACTCAAGTTACAGATAAAATCCTCCCCACATTTGTCCTCCATCACTTTGCTCTATTGTGCAATCTTAGTGTTTCTATGATCCATTGATGGTAATTACCGGGTCCAAGTTTTAAATCTTGATTATGACACTTTGGCTTATCAAGGAACATTATCCCAGAGCCAAAAAACAATAACCTTATCATTTCTGTTGTCAGTTACTGTTCAACACTTTGAAGTATTTCTCCTTTCATCATCGACACAAAGCAACCGACTGCCTTCACTTGAAATTGCCAGCCATATATTAAATTACTAAGTACCTTAAATGGTACGTAATTTCCGTGCCAAGCGACTACATTAAATGGAGAAAAATCTTGTTTTGCAGTGAACAGCCCTCCACCAAACTTTTGCACTATGGTATATCCCGGGTGGGAAGCTTCTTCAAACCAAGCAGTTGGAACAAGGAAATCCCTTGCTGCAGCTAGACCATTTGCACCTATGCAACATCCATTTATCAATTGTTGAGTAAAGGTAGAATTTGACTGGAATGTCCCATGTATGCCAAAATACTGAAGCCAATACCGATTGGGCCGAGATCAGGAAGTTGAAAATGTTCACCAAAAATTTCAGCAACATAGCCCCGTGATGGACCATCAGGCAAGTCTATGGAAAAACGAAACCCTTGAGGTAGGATGACAATTTCACCTGGAGAAACTACCAATTTTCCACATTCGGTTGTGATTGACAACCCTGGATTTGACAAGACATACAAGGGTTTTAAGATGAATGAAACAAACAATAAATATACAAGCACTTATTGAACTAACAAAATAAGTAATTCTACATAACTTTGTTAGGCAACCGAAATAATAAATAGAAAACAGGTACAGCTGCAAGTGGATTCATATTCATGGTGAAAGGTGAAGAAAGAAAAAGAAAGTTCAAAATAAACATATGAAGGAAAAATGCATAAAATATATCAGCTTCATTGACAGTGGAGCCATGGTTTGAAGAATCAGTGATATTATCTGGCATACGCTTGATGTGCCACGGTTGATCATAAGAGATGCACAGGCATTTCTGAACTAGTGCGGATCAGTGCCATGCAAAACCACATATTATGATACCAAATCAACACTTAAATCCCTAAATACTCCTGCAGGTGTAATTTATTGGCAAGAGTCTTTGTCTATGATAATTTCTCATCATTTCCAGTAAATGGAGTTAAATTTGGTATGCACATTATGAAGAATGCTAATAAGAAATAACTATGTCTAACAAAGAGGATATTTTTGCATTCTGGATATAGATATAGTTCGATGATAGCTAACATAAATTTGAATTATTGGTCTCAAGCATTAGAAAATAAATTGAAATACTAACTCCAATGTTTCAATGTTTCATAGAAACATCAACAAATAATATTTATCCCTAATAAGGTCTGGAGTCTAGAGAAATAGGAGATGATTTGGTAAATTAGTTTACTTTATAAAATTTTGAGAACTACAAAAAGGTCCAACGGATAGAAAAGAAATCTTCTGATACCAATAAGCACGATTAAGAAAAATATTCAATGCTGCCCAAGTTATAAAGAAACTAAAATAATGATACACGCTTATGAAACTTTTCGAGATGATGATTGAACAAAGATTAAGACATCAAACATCTATTATAGCAAATTATTTTGGTTTTCTTCCTACAATATCAACCATAGTAGTTATCTAATTTATTAAACAAAAAATAATTGAAAGAAGATGAAAGGCACAATCATTGTTTTCTTAGATCTTAAGGAGCCTATGATAAAGTTTCTAGAGATTTATTTCATTGCATTTTAAAAATAAAATGGCATCTATTTATATCTTGTGATAGAAAATAAGTATACCAGAATCTCACTAGTGTTAGGACTATAAAAGTGTCTATCCAATTTTCTATAAAGATCGATTTAAATCCTTATCTTTTACTTTCGTATTGATGAACAACTAGCCATATTTAGGATACACTTCCATGATAAGTATTAATTATTGATGGTATTATTTGAAAAAAGTTCCTAAAAGTTATATATATGTGTGTGTATGTATATATATGTACATATATATGTACATATATATGTACATATATATGTACATATATATGTACATATATATATATATATATATATAGTGGATATTTTTTAGAGGGAAAGAAAGATTGATCAAGGCATTATTTATAAAGTTAAAGAGCGATAGTTAACATGAAAAGGAAAATAGATGGTTTTCTGTGATCATCAGTCCCTTAAATTAAAAAAAAGGATAGTTATTAGGTTAGTCATAATTTATGGGTTGAAATGTTGAGCATTAGAGTGATTATTAAAAAAAATATAGAATTAGAAACGTTCCTATTCATGAACTTAGATGTAGGTCTGACATAAGATGAAGGAAATTAATTACATAGACCTGTTCACATAAGGCCTATAGATGGCACAATTAAGTGAGGTGATTTGGTGAAGAAAGATAGAAGAAGACTTTGCCTGGAATGATAGGAAGGGATTTAATTGCTCTTGATTTTACAAGTGATATCATCCCGAGTAGGACATCATGAGTTGCCATTGTTATCACTGCTAGCATTCAACATGAGAAGTAGGTAAAGATTGTCGACTTTAATAAGTTACCTGGAAAAATGATTTTCCACCACTCAAAGAAACAAAGTTTCTTGTAATGCTTATTCTAAGAAAAGTTGGAAAGTAATTATATAATGATTAAATGCCAACATAATAGAATTATAGTTCAGACAAGATAGTATAAAATACTTTGCAACTGTCATCACAGGAAGAAGGATCACATGGTAGAAAATTATACATTATAGGAAGTTATGCATCTGAACAGAAAAAAGAGAACTTAACATGACTGTTAACTGTTTCTATTATGTAACAGTAAGTTTTTTTTCAACTAGTAGATTATATCAAATGAGATAGCACAACATTTGATACAAATGAGTCAACATGACTGTTAACTGTTTCTATTATGTCACAATAAGTTCTTTCAACATAAATGCCCTATACTTGGTAATGATAGAGATATGTAACAGAAATTTCTCTATTTTCTCAATCAGAATGATGCAACCATGTAAAAGTAATCTAGTTGTTGGGTGAAAAGAGAATACTTACTTCCCTTTTGGGGAACTACCAAAAAATCACCGTCAGCATTGCAGAAGGCACAACCACTCATGGATTTGTTAGCAGCATACCTACATAATAGTGACAAAAATATCAAAAAGAATAAACTACATGGCAAAAATAATATATACATGTTTCCTTTGGTCTTTAAAAGACTGGTAACTATGCAATTACTGCTAGGACAGTTATAAACCAATATTAAGTGGAACAGAAGCTTTTTGAAGAAAAAGTAAGTACAACCTAACTCTTATCTGGTATAATGAGAACATATTTCTTATTTTGCATGACATTTTAATTTTTCAACTACATTTCTAATGAAATGGTGATATTTCCCTATATTATGACAAGAAATGCTAGTCCCACAGTATTCAAAGACCATCCAGTGCTTGAGCAAGTTAAATCTGACCAAAAGGCTCAGCCCTAGAACAAAAGGCAGCTCCTTGACTCCTTTCTCTCCTTTCAATGGAACCAATTCAAGAAAGGTGCTCAGTTCCATTCTCAAACTTACTTTGACTAGGATTCTTCTCTCAAAATGATCCTTGTATATTTTAAATCAAGTTTTGATTTTCATGAGCTAAAGTTCCTTCATTTACTGTTCTTGGTTGGATGGGCAACTGAGGACAATTAGTCTGACTTTGACAACCAACAGAAATGTAATTAAGTACTGATCATAGTTATCTATGTTTAGAAGTGCAGATTGAGCCACAGTATAAGCTTGAAGTCTTCAGAATCATATATTTGCTTGAGCATGTATATGTGCTTAAAGGCTTCTGAGAACCCTTCGTTAAACATTCTGCTGTTGATTTTTCCCACAAAACTGCATATTAAAATTTCAAATTTGCTATTCCGATAATGAATTTCCTCCACTCAAGATGGTTGGTTGGGTTGGGCTTCCCAAGACATCTTCAATATCGTACATGCAGCATAACAAAGTCATCCATCACATAACTGTTAACAAATTAAATATGTGAACCAAAATTAGACACACATAACCGTAATAACAAAGCCAAAATTTTACTTCCATTATATCCAAGTTTCCCGGCACGTTCAAATGCAGGGGAAATAATCCAAATTGTTACTGCTCATATTGTTAACTTGGACTAGGCTTTTCAACATCACTTGTTAATCTTTTTTCCAATTTTCCAACTACGCATATACAATGCATCCAGTTTTCCCAAATATGGAAACCTACATTTGGAAATAGGCTACTGTCATCAGAATACCACTTGTGCAATTAAAAAACCTAGCTCAAATGCCAATGCACATATGCCATAACTAGTTAAATAAAAGTGACCCACCCTGACTAATTGATAAGTTCAGTAAAAGTGCATTCTTAAATTGTTGAACAAGAAAAATAAATTACAGATATTATGATATAACAGAAGTTTGCCAATGCCAATTTTTCACATTCAACATAAACTGAAAATTGTTGAGATGGATGCGTAGAGTTACTTGGAAAGATAGGAAAAAAATAATGTTCTTTGAGAACAACTAGATATCGCTTCGATAGAGGATAAGATGAGAGAAAATCGTCTAAGATGATATAGACATATGCTTAGGAGATATCTGGATACAGTAGTCAAAAGAAGTGAAATTACTATTATTAATGATACAAGAAGAGGTAGAGAAAGGCCTAGAAAGATTTTAATAGAAATTATAAATAAAGATTTAAGTACTATAAGGTTAACTAAATATATGACTTTTTATAGATGTCAATAGCGGCAAAAGATCCATGTAGTTGATCCAAAGTAGTTGGGACTCACGACTTTGTTGTTGTTATTGTTGCTATTGTAACCGAAACTGAAAATTGTCTTTCATGACAGTAGAGAAATTATGGCTTATTGCTGTTGTTACTTTGACTTAGATTCATTAAGCATATGAAATCAATTGACACTCATTCTATGAACCACAAACATAGATATACAATGCAGACTTGACAAGAAATGGATATGCACCCCATAAAAAAATTCTTGTAAAAGTGGGACTCATCACAGCATGGACAGATATATATATATATATATATATATATATATATAAAATCTATGGGCATCATATATATATATATATATATTTCAAATGTCAATATAATCTTCTTATAATATAGATAATCTCTGGGTATCATATAAGAAACTCTTAAGAAGCAGAACAGTCATACATACAAGTAGTAAACACTCACAAAAGTACTGCAAAGACAAAAAAAGAATATATTTAAGCAAGGTTTGCCGTTTCGATGTGTACCGCCCGGTATGGGCGGTACGTACCGGTCCGATAGGTTACTGGTACCGGACGGTACGACCGGTTTTCAACTTATAGCACTGTAGCAGTGCTACAGTGCTCGGTACACCCATACCGTACCTTACCGAACCCAGGTCGAAACTCCGGTACGGTACGGTATTATGGACCTTATATTTAACAATATTAGGTAAGTCAGAAGTCCAAACTACATACAATTTTCCAATAGCAGACATGCCATAACTGATCCAAGTGTCATGATACATTTACATAATATTTCAAACCATCTGCAATATGTTGGGAAGTCTACAGTAAGTGTTGATGTCTGATATAGACACAGCAGGCGTTCAAAGTCAGTTTTGATACCATTCACTGTAGTTGCAACTTGCAACAAACAATCAAAACCTCTTTAAGCATAAATATTCAAGTTCCTTTGTGATGGTTCAATTAGTCCAACATCATGAGTGGATGGTCTGGTGGGTTGGTATATAGGACTATACGATTCCTCTACTATTAAATTGGCTCTGAACATTCTGGACCACATTTGTATAGGGTCCAATACAACGAAGTTATTAGGTCAACTGACATATTAGGTTGGGTAGTAACAACTATTACCAATGCGATCCTAGCATCACAAGATGAATGGATCTAGAACGAAATAAGTCCTCACAAGATTCAACTACAGTCTCAATAGTGGTATCAAGACATCAAATCAATTCAAAAAGAAGATCAAGGATAGATATAATTACATGTGAATTGCATATCCATGCCGAATGAAAGAACTTCCCGCCCCACATATGGTATAGAGTCCATCGATGAAGTCTGTTGGAGATTCAGGGATGTCTACAGGCTTCCAGCGCAGCTGAGTTGGTGTCGCAGAGCTGGTTGACTCATTAAACTCACTAACAAGCCGTTCATGGCGAGGAACACGAGGGTGGAATGGCCTATGAGTGACGGAAGGCTTTATGCGATACAACCAGCTGAGGATCAACAAATTTAAGGAAAGCAAGCTCAAGTTCGGTAGCACCTTACTAAGAATCACAATAGAAAAGGACTAATTCAATGATAACAAGAAAAGACCAACAGAATTCACTCTATATCTACACATCATACTAGAAATAGAGAAAAAGAAGCACCACCACGTCACTCAGCAAGAGTTCTTTAACACTACTTTGAGAAATGAACACTTTCACCGATTCCAAATTCACCGGCTGTCCCCGGTAAAAGTTAAAGAACAAATTCTAACGCTAGAAAATAAAAAGAAACTCTTGCATGCGAGTTATTTGCCGATTTGCTTGAAAGAGAATCACCGAACCAAAGAAATCAAAGGCCGAATCTTACGACGAACTCAAGATTAGATAAGCATTCCTAATGATGGTGATGATGAACATGGTGTAAGAAAGAGGAGGAGGAGGAGGAGGACCTGCGCTGGTTGAGCTTGCGGGGAGTTGTGAAGGAGGTGCCGGATATCTGCTCGGCGTAGAGGCCGCAGGGGCAGGCGAGGGGACTGTTCTGATCGCGCGGCAGCGCCCCCTTGACTGCCTCAGACGAGAAGTGGTTGCCGAACCCGGACAGGTACTCCGGCTCCCCCGCTGGCTTCTGCATCCCAGTCTTTTCGATCGAAGGAAGAGAGAGGCGGTGGAAAGCTTCGACTTTAAGGTTCGCCTCTTGAATCGTGTGTCGGCGATGACTCATCGAGGTGGGAGGTTGCGGGAAAGGGTGGAATGTACCTGTTCCGTCACAAACATGAACATCCTTGTTGCTCTATCAGAATCCTGATAATGATGTCAGAAACAATACCATGACATCATCGTGATAATGCAAGACGAGGAAAACAGCGTTCCCTGTCGCAGACTAAGTAGGTTATCCGCACGTCAAAAAAAGGAAGTGATGAATCCAATCACTTGAGACCGTTTGCGATCTCAAAGCACCATCAACGGTGTGTAGGCCCACACCGGGTGTGGGGCCCTAAATTGTTTTCAATTTAGTCCTTGAACTCTTGATTATCTGCACATAAATTTCTCAATTGTTATTTTTTTAAATATTACTTTTTTAAATTAATTTTTTAAGTACATATATAAATTTGTACACTGATAATATTCTTTAAGCAGAACAAATTATTGAAATTGAAACTCCCATAAACCTTATTCTTCCAAGATTTGATTATTAGGCATCTCACCAATTCTACCACGATATGGATTCATTCAGGAGATAATTTATAATAAAAGGGGAGAAATAACGATTAGGGAAGAGAGCAGAGTGATATGCAATAATATATAACTCAAGGGACCATCTTAGAAGAATTGCAAAAGAATTATCCATAAATAAGAAGGATAAGGACTAAAACGAAAGAATTCTTATCTTGCTGTGGAAAGAGTCGTATGCGAGCTGCTAACGACGCGGACACGGAATCGAGACGTGTGCAGGATAAGCATGAGGTTGAAATTATAGCCATTAAAATAATTGCAGATGTTTTGGAAAGTTAATCTCACCTTCAATACTTAGCATTAGATTCCGCCAAGATATCCTCTGCACCAGATTAAATTCCCTGTAATAATGCTCCTGTGATTAATGTATAATCCAACAACGATTAGATTCTAAAAATGAAATACTCACAATCTTCAACTTTTTATCAGTGAACACAGATTTCATCCATTTGACAAAATTCCACATGAAATCTTCAATCATAACCATCTCCAGTTTATCTGGTCAACATATAAAAAGAGTTTGCATCCACAATGCTCCTACATGAGATGACAAATGGATAGAAAGAAGAATGATGTGCACTTAAACAACTGATATAGGAAGAGAGGAACTTATCACACCTCTTTGAATCAGCTACAGACACAGGGAAAAGTTGACATCTTATGGGAACACCATTATTTCTCATTTCTTCTATTTAACTCCACTCTTTTGCTTATCGAAAAGGGGGTGGATGTTGGATATGCCAATTGGTCCAAGCATGAATCAAAGGGCTGGCATTTCTAGTGCCCGGAGAACATCTTTGAACTCAAATTCATGAGTCTCTTTGTTGAAGCGTTCGACAAGTTTGTACCGCACATCATTCAGATAGAATGACTGAGCAGTCTCCATAAGCCATTTTGCTTCTGAGTCACTGAGCTTGCTGGTGAACACGACATCTCCACGAATGAGCACAACATCCTTGCTGTCTGCATATTCAGTGTAATGGGTGACTGTGAAGTAGGGGCTTGCTTGGGTTCCTCTGGCCTTGTAATCCTCAAGGCCTGTGAAGAGTATGTGTGGCATCTGCACTGTGACATCAAAACAAAGGCACATTGGAGCAGATAATCCATGGCTTCATCAAAATGAAAAAAATACATATCTTCTGAGGTATCAGACTTACTGAAGTATTTCCAACAAACCTTCCTGAATGTCAAAACTTATAAAAAACACACACCAAAACCTTTAATAGAAAATTTGGAAAAATTAAGCCTATAGCGACAAGGAGAAAAGAAAAGGGCAGATACTCCAAGCATCACATTTGAAATGTATCTAACAGACACTGTTTCAGGGTGCCACTACATTATGCATCTAATAACCACCAATTTGCAGAACAAGTTCATTTCAATACATATATACCTGGCTTCTTTTTCTTACTTAGGATGAAACCAATTGACTTCTATGGAAGATATTGTTCTCTTAGTATCTTGGATACTGGGAAGCAAGAATTACAATAAGCAAGACCAAGTATATCCATGATAAGGATGAGTCAATCCCAGAAATCTGATACTTTGGTCATAGTAAATATCCTACTAGATCAGATAACCCTAAGATTCTGAGGCAACACAATGTATTATCTGGGAAAACCAGATTGATTGAGATCAGTAAACCTGAGTGCTCTAATCATAGGCCCTTTGTCTCTCAAAGTCTATGCTTCAACGAGCCCCCATGCCTGCCAGATTTGATTTGACACTAGAAATGACATTAAGAGAAGAAACGGAGAGGAACAAGATAACAAGATGTAGATAAATACATACATATATTTGTTCTAATTTCTATTCAATTGATATATTTTTCTCTTTTGTGTGTGTAAATGCAGACATATATTACATATAGTATTTTAAGAGTTCATTAAACTTAATTCCTACGATGCAAAGATGGTTGTGCTCTTTGGTAGATTATTTTGAATTATAAAAGAGCTGACAACTAACAAGTAGACATTAAAGACCAGTTGTTCTTGCACCCTTCTTTTTTTATTTTGGGACAAATAAACTCAAGGTGGGTAACCAAGAAATCTGACAGCAGCTTATAATTAAGAATAAGCTAAAAACAGTGTCACTGTCACATGTGCATCAGACTGTGTGACCTTGTAGTGCAAACTGGACCATATGACTTCATGCTAAAACTACGCAATATGTAAAATACATACCTGTGGCATCATAGGTAGGAAAAGTGACAAAATCCATGTATCAAATATCAATGTTAATCAAGGAAACATTTGACTTACTGATGCATACCATGTCATACTATGTCATCACCGTCAGTGAAACTAAAAGTAGGACAGAGATCATTGGTGAAATATATCCATGTATCCAACCCAGTTTGCTGTTGTTTTATTTCGTCATGTAAATCATGCCATAAACTTTCACAGTTATGTAGGCTAATGGTATCAATAGTCAACTACTGCTTAAGATGGTCATTAGAACTCTTGCTCCTGACAGATAATTGTGAAATTAATTATACTGATAAGCTCTCCTGTCTGTATTCTATCTTGCATACTGGAAGGTAAATCCTAGGACTAACTATTCTAAATTTTTTCCCCCCAAACGAGCACCGGTTCTGAAACAAGAACAACCAGTTGACAAAATACCAAATGCATCAAAACAAACTGAAATAAGTATAATCATGAAAATTTTCTTTATTGATGGATTGGAAGACTCCTTACTTTATGATTTAAGATCCTGGTGGTTTTTTTATAGGTTTTCCTGATAATTCTATTTTGAAGTTAGCACAAGAAGTCATTATAGTATCAGATCAAGCATATCTAGGTTTATTTAAGGTACATTTAATAAATGTCAAGGTTAAAAAATAAAGAACTTGCATAAGTCGGAGACAGAGAGGATCTTGAGTCCATTCTAACCATATAAATTTCTTTCATATAAATAGTAAAAAAAAAGATAAATGTGGCCTTGAATGAATATATCAAAAGGAAACTGCATAAATAGGAAAAGGAGAAGATGTGACCTTGGATGAACATGTTGGTATAGCCACTCCCCCTCCACAATGGAATGACGAAATGCCGGCTATCCGAAGAACAGATAAGAAAGGAAGAGTGAGGGCGAAATATTTTTGTCAGTACACAAACAAAAAAGAGAAGACACATACCAGGTGATCGATCGTTGATCCAATAGATGATATAACTTTGCTTTCATGGATGTGCCTATATGACCTCTTCCGATATGATACTGGAGAAAAGGAATTATTTGGGAAAGGAAATTAATAGCTGATGAGTTAGAAGATGGATCGACCAAGATTCAAGCCCAAAACCCTAAACTGGTGAACATGACTTGGAAGCATTCTAACAAACGACTGGTGGGTGTGAGAACGAAACTTAACATCATCCCAGACGGAGACGAGCTCCTCCGGCGAGCAGTTCCTGGCCCTCTCCAGGTCGATGATGGATCCAAGTTGTTTTGGCTGGAGGGGGGTGAAGCCGGTGGCGAACTTGGAGCCCCTTCGGCATCCTACCGACATCCATTTGAGGTGGTCGCCGGGAAATGATTCCCGGATCGGGTGCTCGAGGGAGAAGAGACGATGAGGTGGAGGAGGATGGCGACGAGGAGACCGAAGAATGGACGAAGGCGACGATCTCGAGAGACGTGAGAATCTTGAGAGCAAACTCCGCATCGTGCGAGGTTTCGATCATAAAAGCTACGAGGAAGAAGGCAGTCGATTCGTGCAGAGGTCTTCGAGGATGCAAGGATGGTTGGGGCCTCACACGCTCTTTATACTTGTGGACGCAAGGCAGGCCGCAGGGGTGGGCTTACGGCCCGCTTGTTTCGCCAAAACCCTGTAGCTCACAGCACGCAGCGTTCGGCAGCGCTACGCTTCGAGGAGAAGAGGTCGGGCGACGGCAGCCGATGCCGAGAGATGAGCGCCGTAGTGCAGCGCGTCCCATCCGCCGGCCTCGAGGTACGTGTACCTAGTGCATTCACCAACATGGAAATGAACCCGAGGGCTTCGGAGCGCTCTCCCTCCGTCTCTTCTGTGCGCAGGTGGCGGGCCGCGTGGTGTCCGAGATCGGCCGGGGCCTCCTCGACCTCTTCGGCATCAATGAATCTAACACCGACGAAGATGCCGATTACATGTATGCATGAATGCCCGTTGCCTCTCATATTTATTCATCCTTATTCCAAGAATTTGCATATAGATCAAACCTACTGTCATAGTTTGAATCCAACACCGGCGCAGATGCCGATTACATGTATGCATGAATGCTCGTTTCCTCTCATCTTTAGTCATAAGGTAATCTACATTAGTCGAACAATTTGCATATAGCTCGAACTGGTTGCTGTGGTTATCTAATTTATCGAGATAGAATTAAGATAGCCTATTACCGAATGCCGAACTCCTAATGGGAGATATGAACCTTTGCAACAATATTTCGGTTATACTTCATATTTAATTCCATTCATAAATTCATTTTACATCAATTATGTTTATTCATGTATTAGTATTTCAATTTGGGGCGTAACTGCATAACTATTAGATAAGGGTTTTCTTTAGAGAGTAAGCAAAAGTGACATTGTATAGCAACTTTATTTTGTTAATGCCTAAATCATTAGTCAAAATGTTTAGACTGAAGTTAATACACTTGGCTCAATATAATCCAAATCAAATCCTAGTATGGTACATATGAGATATAGTCTAAGATCGATTTTGATACTAAATGCATGTCACGACTCGAGCATGATGGATTAATTTATCTATCAACTTTTGCCCAAACAACTGACTAAAATAATTATATTGAAGCTAATAATAATACACTTATTAGACTCTTATAAATCAATATTAATCTTATTCACTTTCGATGCGAGACTAATTAAAATATTAAAGTCGAATAAGTTCCATTTTTATGTTGTCATGTCATTCAAATAAAAAAAACTCTTGGATGAGTCATGTGTTGAAAAATTTTGTCAATAATACACTTCAGATGCAATCAAAGATAGTAATATTTAGTGAGTGATGAAATGCCAAATTATACTTTGCTGCGATGAAAGATCAATACATAAATGGTGAGATTGTCAAATTTGTATCAATTAAATTGTTAATTGTTAGACACGAGCAACACCTCTCTTTCTTCGTCAATTCCTCTTCTAGTGTAAGATGGGTTGCAACAAGGCTCTTATTCGATAAGTTTTTTTTTTACTTTTCTTTTCTAATTGCTTAAGTTTAGCTAACACAAAGATGACAAAGTGGCAAGCTCGCGTCAAAGAAACATAAGTGTTATCAATGAAATAAGCATAAATGACATAATCCGTTAGTTAACTAATGACACATGTCCTTCATTTTTTTTTTTCTAACTTCAATATGAATCCTTTCACAAATCACATATTCACAATTATGTTATAGCAATAAACTTTTAATATAAAATTATTTAATGTAAAAAATTATTAAATAAATTCTCATTAAAATAATATTATAAATAATTCAAAAAATAAAGGATATTATGCAGCATGCTCTTGTTTGCTGCCACCGTATCAAGTTGAAAGATTGCCACTGTATTTGGATGAACATGGTCAAGATTTGGCAATATAGAGATAAGTCACAGTGATGATCTAGAGCTTTCTTGTCGTCACCAAGTTCTTCCTGCTCAAGGGATTTGATATACCTATATTTTTTTCCCTCATTACTATTTTTTATCTGTTCTCCTTGGAGTTGTCAAAATAGTAGTGAGCTGTCTCATGGTCATGCTGATCTAAATGACTCATCTGTATTATAGTTTGTTTCGAGAATTGCCACTCTTGTTATGTAACTGTTTCCAACTTGTTTGCTACAATTTTCAGCACGCAACTTTGTCGTCTACTATTTTTCTTCAATTAAATTTTGAAGTAGATGTGTCTATAATTTTTTTTTTTTTTTTTTGAAGATAGTTACTGATAGAAGATCATGATAGAGACAATATCATATTTGAATAACTGATGATAGAGAAAATCTCACTCATAACCTATATAAATACTTATCACCTACCTCAATCAATATTTATCATCTCTTTCCTCATAGTATCAAAGCATCTCTTGATCAAGAATTTTCCTTCCTCGTTGTTCGATGACACCAACATCTCTTCTCTGTTGATTATCATGCTTGGTCTCCTCCTTTTTCTTAACGAATTCACCCCATACTTCCCTATTGGTTCTCGTCGTCAATCTACACCATATACTATTGATATGCTGTCATTGCTATAGCAACAACAGCATCCTCTCCTCAGAGAACTACTACTCAGCCCTCAACCTTGAGCCCTCGCCCTTCCTCCTCTCTAAAGCCGTTGACCCTCCTCACTAGCGAAGTGCCCGCTTGTTCTTCCTCACTTAGCACTCTCTATCTTGAAGTGCTCTTTGTCATACCTTCTCACCGACAAAGTCCCCCCCTTCCTTGTTGGCCAACAATCGGGGACCTAGTTTTATCGCTGCAAGTTTCTCTTCAGCGAGAGGTGGTCACCTCGGTTGTTCCATATTAAGGTGCAGTGTTTGAGGAGTTTCTTTCCTCTATTGCGATCGATTTCCATATTGCGGCACCTCTAGCACTGCCCTCACCAACACTTCTTTCCTCATCGGTGCTGTTGTCCATCCTCACTTCTACCGCTCCTCCTCTGGTGGCATTCCCTACCCCCAGATCTTGTGGAACTTCGACGAAGCGTTCCCTCTTCTTCCTCACCAACCATCATACCTTGCTGATCGTACACTATCCCTTTCCCTGCTCTCTCCTCGTACGGTGATAGCCTGTGAACAACACCATCACCGAAGCTGTCCTCATCAATCAGCAAGAAGAAGCAAGAAGGGTGTTGTGCCACTGTGCCCCTTCTCATTCTTCATCAAGAAACTTCCTCTATTTCAAATTGTCATAAGCTGAACCTTTGTCTCTTGGCATGCAATGAATTCTCCCTATCAGTCGGCAGACTTCAACCATCTCTTGTCATTTTCTCACAAGTTGATGGCCAACACCATCTATCACTACTGACCACTCTATCGATAGACCCCACAGTCATTGCCCCTCCACCTTCTCTCGCGCCCGTGCATCTTCTCTCGTGCTCGTGCGTCCGTCGATAAGGATTGGAATCCTCCATGGAGTACCACTTTCAACCACCAATCTCTCTGTGCCGTTGTTGTAAGGAGAGGATTTTCTCCCTACTTCTAGCAAGCACTACTTGCAGCTTGATAACCTCCTCCTTGCACTAATAGCTTTGCTTTGCTATTGCCCGCCGCCAGCCTCCTGCAATTGTTACTCCTTCGATTGCCTCCTCTTAGCCCTCTCATCCTTGGATGTGTATAGCGTCGTCAACTTCGACAACCCTCCCGTTGTTTATAGCATTCCAAAGATCAAGCCAACAGATTTCAACCAAATCATAACATCTGCCTGCTAATTTAATCTGTCAGATTGGTGTATATTCTCAGTATGTCTTTATCATCTACTCTAATTATTGTTCCCACAAGAAATAATAGTCCTTCTCATACAGGACTTATATCCATTAATACTGTAACTATAATCCCCTTCAAATCCAAAGGTGGCAACTATACATCTTGGCAAGCACAATTCTCCAATCTCCTCTTTGGATATGATATATTAGGTTACATCGACAGCTCTCTTAGTTGTCCACTAGAAAAGATCCAAATACTAGGAGAACCCAGCCCAATAACAAATCCTAATCATAAGTTATGGCTACGACAAGATTGTCTTATTCTACAAGCGATTGAAGCCTCAGTTGCTTTGCTGGCTTCATAGCATCATTAATATCTTCATGTAACACTGTAACAAAGGCATGGTCAAAGTTACAAACCACCGTTGCCAATCACTATCATACTTGCATGCTAAATCTCTTATCTACTTTGATGAAAATAATACAAGAGAAAGTACTATTACTGATTATATGCAAACTATAAAAGTTATTATAGATGACTTGGCTTTAATAAGTCATTTCTTGAATAATAAAGAAGTCATTGTCCATACTCTCAATGGCTTAGGAGACGAATATAATAAATTGACGGTAGCAATTTAGGCATGAAACTCACCGATATCATTTGAAGAACTATATGACAAGTTGATTAATTATTAAACATATCTGAAAAGAGAAGAAAGGATGATTGGACCAACCATCACAACTCAAGTAAGTCAAAAAAAAGAGAAAAAAAAAGCAACCAAAGCAATAAGAACTTCAACAAAGGACTGAATAAGATGCCTCTTGGACACATAAGTAACATATAAAACTATCATCCTCTATTACACTATCAACCTTTCAATCAAGGTGGTAACTCTAATACCAATCAAGGTGGCAACTTCAAAAATTATCAGTAGCATTGACGTCCCAACAATAACAATCAACAAAAAATCGTTTGCCAGCTTTGTGACAAAATCGAACACAATAAAAGTCTGTTGGTCTCGCCCTAAGCCTACTACTACACCCAATTGGCCTCAAGCAAATATCATGACTACTCCGACTGCTCATCCAAACAATTGGATTATGGACCCCGATGCTTCTCATCATATTACTTCTGATCTACAGAACTTATCCATCCACAATGACTATGGAGGCAATAAAGACATCGTCATTGGTGACAGCAATGGAATCCCCATTATTCACATTGGTTCCATAATAATTAATTCACACACCACAACTTTTACACTCGATGATATTTAGTGTGCATCTCATGTTAAAAGGAATCTCATTTCTATTTCTTAATTTTGCAAACAAAATAACAACTCTATTGAATTTTTTCCTAACTCATTTCTTGTGAAGGATTTAAGAATAGAGGTATCCTTAGTCCGAGGCCAGAATAAAGATAATATTTACGAGTGATCGTCAGCTTCACAAATGACCTAGCATATCACTCTTACTTTAGTTGCCGCTCTAATCGATGTGTGGTCATCATCTTGATCATTCATAATCCTTTATTTGACAACTACTTTCTCATTACTCTCTTCTAACTTTTAAATCAAGTATAATTATAACTCATTATCATATTTGTCTTAGTAATAAAAGTCATAGACTACCTTTTAGAATATTTCATATCCTACTCTAAATCATTTGAAATTATCTACACCAATATCTAAGGCCTTGCCCCAACCACTTATTTTAATAATTTCATATTTTCTGTTATTTTTATAGATTACTTTACTAAGTATATATGATTATATCCTCTCAAACACAAATATGAAGTCTCCACTACTAGTTATAGGTGCCCTACAAGCCAATCACGTGAGTGATGACACGTGTAATATGCTGCACAATCTTTTATGTAATTATTATTAAAGTATTTTCTCACTTTATATTATGTGATAAATATATATTATGATATTATTGGATCCGTATAATAAGAATTGGATCATGATGAGATAATGATAATTAGACCAATTCGCCTATAAACACAGATCGCTAAATGTTCCCGGTCATAGGTTGCTCGAGAGGGACATCGAGATAACCAGACAAGCCGATGTGCTATATGTTGGGAAACCTAGATAGAGCATCACATGCATAGCAGAAGAATAAAAAGTAAAACCCCCGATTTTCCAAAGAAAAATGTTCTCGTCGTCGTGTGAAGATTTGTGCGCAAAACAAAATGCAAAATCGAAGCCGCGTATATCAAGTGAGATTTGTTACCTAGGGAGATCATATATCCTTCTAAAATCTTAGATCTATAAGAGTGGATGAAGGAGGTTCATTGTCCTCGTCTTTAGTGGTGATTCACACGATAGATGTTGCTAGTCATAGGTGCCCTGCAAGCCAATCACGTGAGTGATCACACGTGTGACATGATATGCACTCTTTTTGCTTATTATATTATTTGATATTTTATTATTTTATATTACTTATTACATATATATATATATATATATATATATATATTATGATGTCCATGGATCTATGCAGGAATCAAATTGTAACGAGATCATGATAATGAGACTGATTTGCATTTAAACACATATCATAAATAATCTCGGTCATAAGTTACTCGAGAGGGACATTGAGATAACTAGATAGACTAGTGTGCTGTACACCCATTCATATGATGGAAGTAGGTGGTCTCATAGTTACTCGTGTGGGGACACTAGAGATACAATACATGTAGTCATTGGAGAATAAGTTTACTGATTAATCCACACAAAATACTGGATGGTTGATGATACCTCATTGTCAGATAGTGATTCTGTCGTCCCAATGGTGTATTTGGTCCTTAGACTTGAGATACCAAGAATGTCCTATATGAGTACTTTGGTCTTTGATACTAGACTTATAGGTTTGGAAGTTCTAGATCTAGTATAGCTAGTTATCGGGAGTGGCAACCAACCTTACGATGACTATTGAGTGTCGATAGAGGATCATCCACTCTCGGTGTCATGAGAGGAATATCTCATGTGGTCTCACTCAGATAAATCCCTAGCTAGTGTCATTCGGATTGAGAGAGAAAGAGTTCTCTAGGAGAATCCGATTAGAATAAGACTCGAGTAGAAACCGTATGGGCCTAACATCAACATGCTTGGTATACGGTCTCTAGGAGAATCCGATTAGAATAAGACTCGAGTAGAAACCGTATAGGCCTAACATCAACATGCTTGGTATACAGTCTCTAGGATATTAGATGGATGAGGGACTATAGATACATAGTAATTGAGGATAGATAGGTCCAATGGATTGGATTCTCCTATATCGTTTAGGGTTTGTAGCATAGTGGTCTAGTACGTCCGTAGTCGATGAGTCGAGTGACTTATTATGGAGATAATAATTCACTGAGCTAGAAGGTGTTCTAATAGGTATGACTCACAGTCAACTTGATATTGGGCCTAGAGGATCATACACATATGGTAAGTATTGTGACAAGTAGAGGTTCAGATATAAGATATCCGAAAGAGCCCCTATCTTATTGGATATCCAATAAGTCCCTAAATTATTGGATCATATGGATGAGATCCGATAAGAGTCATTGAGAGATTATTGGGTAGAAACCCACTAATCTAAGAGGCTTGGGTAGTTGAATGGAGATCTAGTGCCCAATATGACAAGATCCATTAGGGTTAAGTTGATAGGGTCCTCTATAAATAGTGCTAGTTATAGGTGTCGTACAAGCCAATCACGTGAGTGATGGCATGTGTGACATGACAAGCATTCTTTTTGCTTATTATATTTTGATATTTTATTACTTTATATTACTTGTTGCATATATATTGTGATGTCAATGGATTTGTGTAATGAGAATCGGATCGTGATGAGATCACGATAATTAGACCGATTCACCTTTAAACATAGACCCTAAATAATCCTGGTCATAGGTTACTCGAAAGGGACATCAAGATAACTAGACATATTGGTGTATTGTATACCCATCCATATGATGGAGGCAGTTAGTCTTATAGCTGCTCGTGTGGGGACACTAGGGCTATAGTGTAGGTGCTCATTAAAGAATGAGTTCACTGATTGATACGCTCATGGAATGTTGGATGGTTAAAGATACATCATTTTCAGACCACGATTTCGTTGTCCTAGTGGTGTACTTGGTCCATAGACTTGAGACACCAAGGATGTCCTATATGAGTACTCCACTCTTTGATACCAGACTTATAGGCCTGAAAGTTTCAAATCTAGCATAGCCGGTCATTAGGAATGACAGTCAACCTTTTGAGAACTATTGAGTGTCAATAGAGCATCTACTCTTGGTGTCATGAGAGAAATATCCCATGTATTCTTGCTCAGACAAATCCCTAGCCAGAGTCATTCGAATTGAGAGAGAAAGAGTTCTTCGGGAGAATCCGATTAGAGCGAGACTCGAGAAGAAACCTTATGAGTTTGATAGCACTATGTCCGATATATGATATCTGGGATATTATATGAATGAGAGACTATGGGTACACGGTAATTGAGAATAGATAGGTCTAAAGGATTGGATTCCCTTGTATCGTTTGAGGATTACGACGTAGTGGCCTAGTATGCCCATAGTCGATGAGTCAAGTGAATTATTATGGAGATAATAATTCACTGAGTTAGAAGAAATTTTGATAGGTATCACTCACGGCCAGCTCGATATTGGGCCTAGAGGGTCACACACATATTGTAGGTGTTGCGATAAGTAGAGGTTCAGATATGAGATATTCGTAGGAGCCTATATCTTATTGGATATCCAATAAGCCCCTGAATTATTAGATCCTATAGATGAGATCTAATAAGAGATTATTGGATAGAGATCCACTAATCTAAGAGGCTTGGATAGTTGGATGGAGATCCAATACCCAATAGGGTAGGATTCATTATGGTTAAATTGATATGGAGCCTTTATAAATAGGAGGGAACCAAACACCTATAGGCTAGAGGTTTCTTCGTTGCCACCTTCTATTCTCCTCTCCCCTTCTCCTCCTTAGATAGCAGATGCGGAGATTTGTGCAGTGATTTGTGGAGTGTCGTCGCAGCCCTGTTGTGTGGATCATCGCTAGAGAGGAGGACGCTTGACCTCCTTCACCCTCTCCTATAGATCTGCAGAGATTCAGAGATATACGTTCTTTTTAAGTAACACAACTATCTCACGTATGGTTTTAAGTTTCATCGATTTTACGCACCAATCTTTGTACGACGACGAGCACTTTTTTGGGAAATTTGGGGTTTTTGTTTTATGTTCTTCTGCTACGTATCTGATGTCGCCCCTAAATTCCACTACAGTGGTATCAGAGCCAAGTTGTGCTACTCATAGGTGCCTTGTAAGCCAATTACTTGAGTGATGGCATATGTGACATGACACACACTCTTTTTGCTTATTATATTATTTGACATTTTATCACTTTATATTGCATATTGTATGAATATATTGTGATGTCCATGGATCTATGCAATGAGAATCACATTGTGATGAAATCACGATAATAAGATCGATTCACCTTTAAACACAGACCCTAAATAATCCCGGTCATAGGTTACTCGAGAGGAACATGAGATAACAGGACAGACTAGTGTACTATATACCCATACATATGATGGAGGCGGTTGGTCTCATAGCTGCTCGTGTGGAGACACTAGGGATACAGGGCTAGTGCTCATTGGAGAATGAGTTCATTGATTGATCCACTCATGGAATGTTGGATGGTTAATAATACCTCATTGTCATACAACTATTTCATCATCCCAATGGTGTATCTGGTCCTTAGACTTGAGATACCAAGGATGTCCTGTATGAGTACTCTATTCTTTGATACAAGACTTATATGCTTGGAAGTTCCAAATCTAACACAATCGGTCATTGGGAGTGGCAGCTAACCTTACGAGGACTATTGAGTGTCGATAGAGGATCATCCACTCTTGGTATCATGAGAGGAATATCCAATGTGTTCTTGCTTAGATAAATCTCAGGCTAGGGTCATTCAGATTGAGAGAGAAAGAGTTCTCTGGGAGAATCCGATTAGAGCGAGACTCGAGTAGAAATCGTATGAGTTTGACAACACCATGTCCGGTATATAGTCTCTAGGGTATTAGATGGATGAGGGAATATAGATACATAATAACTAAGGACAGACAAGTCCAATGGATTGGATTCTTCTATATCGTCTGAGGACTACGGCATAGTGGCCTAGTACGTTTGCAGTCGATGAGTCGAGTGCATTATTATAGAGATAATAATTCATTGAGCCTGAAGGAGTTATGACAGATATGACTCACGACTAGCTCAATATTGGGCATAGAGGGTCACACACATATGGTAGGTTTTACGACAAGTAGAGGTTCGAATATGAGATATCCGCTGGAGCCCCTATCTTATTGGATATCCAATAAGCTCATGAATTATTGGATCATATGGATAAGATCCAATAAGAGCCAATGAGAGATTATTGGATAGAGATCCACTAATCTAAGAGGCTTGGGTAGTTGGATGGAGATCCAATACCAAATATGGTAGGATCCATTAGGGTTAAGTTGATAGGGGGCCTCTATAAATAGGAGGGAACCAAACACCCATAGGCCAGAGGTTTTCTTGGTTGCCACCTCATATTCTTCTCTCCCCTTCTCCTCCTCAAATAACAGGTGTGGAGATTTGGGTAACCATTCGAGGAGCGTCGTTGCAGCCCTATTGTGTGGAACACCATTAGAGAGGAGGACACTTAACCTCCTTCATCCTCTCCTACAAATCTGTAGGGATTCAAGGATATACGATCTCCCTAGATAAAACATAATCTTTCATATATGCAGTTTTCGATTTTGCGGATTTTGCGCACCAATCTTCGCACGACGACGAACATATTTTTGAAAAATTTAGGGATTTTATTTTTTGTTCTTCAGCTGCACATGTGATATCGTCCCTAGATTTTCCTACAGTAGTATCAAAGCTAGGTTGTTCGTGCAAAAGATTAGTTTTGAACTACGTGTGTTGTGTTTTAGAAAAACTTTTGACGTCAAAATTTTTGACGCAAAATGAGAGAGGGCAGCAACTATTGCTACCATCGCAGGTTGGCCAATGGATGCTTGCAGCCTTGGCCGAGGTCGGGCCACCTGCGTGCATGTGGCCGGCGGCCTACAGCGGTCGCTTGTGGCCGATAGCCTACGGGCCGTAAGTAGGCAATCGCACGGGCGGCGCTTGCGGATGCTGCGCTTGTGGACAGAACTGCCTATAGGGGCACCTGCTTGCGAACAAAATTGCCCTCAGGGGCACTCGCCCATGGGCGATTACAGCGTTGGCTATGGGCGCTACGCCCACGGGCAAAGAAGCCCGCGGGTGTAGCAGCGCCTACGGGCGTTGCGCCCACGGGCGTTGCGCCCATGGGCTGAACCGTCCGCATGCATAGCGGTTGTTACAGGGGCGGTGCTTGCAAGCGTTGCACCCGTGGGAAAATGCAGTGCCCCCCCGGCGCAGTGGCCGCCACGCCGCAACGCAGAGTAGGGAGAAGGGATTAGGGTTTTTGGATAAAAGATAGTTTTGCCCCTTGAAATTTTAAATTTTTTGAATTATGTCCTTTTGTCCAAATTATAAAAATACCCCTTACAATTCAAAAAATTTCCTGTATGTCCCTAATTTCAAAAAAATATTAGTTAATTAAAAATTTAATTAATTAATATTATTATTATCTAGTAGCCCTACATGATGATGATGAGTACATGTTATATATAATGTGAACGGATGATCATGGATCGTGTGATGTGTGTACATGTGATATGATTATTATTATTATTATTGAGGCCTATGAGTCTCTATTTTTCTCGTTTATTATCGGGCCTGCATGGCTATGATTAAGTTGTAATCATACGAGAAGGCGCAGCAGGACCCATGTGGCCGAGATGGACGATCGCATCATATGGAGATGCGTCGAGATGCTGACAGAATCGACGAGGACGAGATAGACGATCACGAGGCATGAAGATGCATCGCTGCATATATAGATCTTGATGTGAGTGATAAGGCCCATTGGCTCGGGTCTGATTATATTAAGCTGTGGTCTATGATCATCTTGTGTGATTGCTTATGTGATATGTGATTGCTTGTATAACTACTAGATATGTATATATATTTGCATGCGATGTTGATATATATTAAATATGTATGTGTGTGACACGTCATATTAGGAGACCAAATCAAAATCCTCTTTCTCGATAATATTAAGTCGGTAAATGTGAGACAACTAGATTGACCCACGTGGTCTTCCATCGTTATAGGTAAGGACCGATTCTCGATGTAGGTTGAGTTGGCTGAGTCCCTCGAGTCTCACATATATCGTGATTCGTTATCTTGCCTAGGATATAGAGATGTCACTATTGAATCTTGGATTTTGATAATGAAACCAATTGATAGTGTTTATTTGATATGCGTTTTGATTGATACAGGAAGCTTCAATCAGGGAGAAACAATTAAAAGCAGGAAGAATCATGTTGGGTCGGAGTAGAACATGTCAGAAGGTTGGACGTCGAGTCGGATGATCGATCGACGTATTGACAGAAGGCTTCGGGCCATGGGTTCGGACATTGGGCCAAGAAGAGCAAACATTGTGCCAAGGAAATCAGAGTTGTAGAGGTCAACTAGCCGATTGGGCAATAGGCCACAAGAGAGGACGACACGCCGAAGAATCGGACAAGGCGTCGATGAACCAATGACATGCCAGACAACATTTGATTAGCTTTGCAATAATTGTCTAGATCAAAGTAGGTTTTAGGCGTAATTGAGTTGGAATTGAGCCAACTTAATTATAGTCCAATTGGGCCCAAGTTTGGGTTGTGTTGGGCCAAGTGAAAGGCCCAAATAGTGACCCAACAAATGGAACCATCGGTGGCACAATCTCCGAGACAGTGTCAGGCAGTGGTATCGCCCAAACTCAGTCTCCAAGAGACTGTCTGGTAGTGGTACCACCTAATGGTAGAGTGTCAAGCAGTGGTATCGCCCAGTGTTAGTGCTGTAGGCGGTGGTACTGCCTAGCATAGGCGGTGGTACCACCAGTATCCCAAAAACCAGGGATGAGACACTTTTAGGCTCCAAGTTTGAATCCACTTGAGACCTATAAATACTCATCTCATCCCTGGTTAACATACAGAAGCACAGAGAGCTTAAAAGTGGAAAAATGCTGTAGTAATCACTTGAGAGATCCCCTCCTCTAGTTCTAAGTTTAGAATTCTGTTTAGGGAGGAGTGAGTGCTTATAAAAGGTTGTCTCCTAAACCTGTGAAAAGGAGAAGAGGGGTGTAAAAGGGTAGTTGATCTTTGCCCATTGAAAGAAGATCGGTTGTGGAAGCCGGTGGCCTCGAGTGAAGAGGAATCAGGAGTGGATGTAGGTCACGACGACCGAACCACTATAAAAATCTGGTTTGCATTTCTATTTTTCTCTTTACTTTAATTGTAAACTGAATTATTACTTTCACTACCTTATGAATACGCCTTCAAGTTAAACTCACTTAGTTGAAACGATTTTATCGAATGAGATTTTCAAAACTGATGTTTTTATTCGCTGCACTAATTCACCCCCCACTCTTAGTGCTGATTCGATCCTAACAATCACCGGTGACCTGAGGACATTGTATGCTTAGTCGAGTCACTCGAGGGTATATCATCGAATCAGACTCATCTTGTAATGATGGTATTGACTTAACTGAACATCATGGTTGGTTGAATCCTTGGAGACCATGGGGGTTCGAAGGCCGAACAGGACGAGAATCACAAGGAGTTGTGATTGGCAAGAGTTGCCTACCTTTTTGACTTAGTGTGATTGGTCGAGTCCCTCGAGGTTATATTAGGGCACTGATTGGATCCCAATCCCTACTAGAAGTCTATTGGAGACTTTCGTTTCACGTGTTGAGGGTGTCACATGACTCGCTAGAAAAATAGTGGGAGTAGATTAAGATAGAAGTCAACATCTTATTTGTTTATTTTCCTATAAAATCAGTATATTATTTATTTATGCTACATCTTTATTTTCAAAAAATGTCGCTTTCAAATCCCTTACATGGCATACTTGATGTCAACCGTCTCATTAGTCTGAATTATACGGATTGGCTTCGTAACTTGAAAATTATTCTCATGGTGGAGAAAATCGTATACGTCCTTGATACATTGATGCATATGCCCGAGGAAGGGGCAAGCGAGGATAAGATCGTTCACTACATGAAGTACATAGATGAGTCCACTCTTGCTTAGTGTTACATATTGGGCTTTATGATTCTTGAGTTACAAAGACAGCATGAAAAGATGGATGCCGGATCCATTCTCCTACATGTCCGCAAACTATTTGAAGAACATGGAAAGACTCACCGATATGAGATATCCAAGAGCCTCTTCGGTGCTAGGATGATTGAGGGGACACAAGTTCAGAACCATGTCCTAAAGATGATTGAGTGGATAGAGAAACTCACAGGTCTAGGAATGGTCCTAGAGGATAACTTTTGTGTGGATCTTGTACTTTAGTCCCTACCAGATTCCTTTTTATAGTTTATAATGAATGTTAATATGCACAAGCTTGAGGTGACTCTCTCTGAGCTCCTAAATATATTGAGGGAGGCAGAAAGCACTATCAAGAAAGAGAAGTCAATTCTCTATACCGGTGAGACCATAAAGAAAAGGAAGGCAAAAAAGTCCCTTAAGAAGGGCAAGGGCAAACTAGGTAAAGCAAAGGTTGCTAAAAAGAACTCGGCAAATGACAAATGCTAGTGCTTCCACTATGGCAAAGATATGCACTAGAAGAGGAACTGCAAAGAGTACATTGCAAAGAGGGCGAAACAGAAGCTTGGAGAAGCTTTAGGTACATTCATAGCCAGTCTCCATTTGTTAAACTCTTATGATAATATATGGGTATTGGATATCGATAGTGCTTATCATATATGTAATTCGTTATTGGTTTTGGCAAAATATAGGAGATTGGCGAGAGGTGAGATGGACCTCAAGATGGGCAATAGAGCAAAAGTTGCTACAATAGTTATTGGCTAGGTCACCCTAAATCTGTCTGGTGGAGCTATTATTGCATTGGATGCATGCTATTTTGTTCCTTCTATTATGAAAAATATTATTTCCATTTCATATTTGATAGTTAGTGGATATAAATTAGTTTTTGAGAACAATGGTTCTTCAATATTATTAGATGATGAGATCATCATAAGAGGAACATTACATAATGGTTTGTTTATGCTGGACACTGCTCCACATATCATGAATGTAAGTGTATCCAAGAGGAAACGAGATGAGATGAACAGTGCATACTTGTGGCATTGGAGCCTAGGTCATATCCATGAGGGAAGGATTCAAAAGTTGCTAAAGGATGGATACATAGATCCATTTGACTATGAGTCATATGCAACTTACGAGCCTTGCCTTTATAGAAAGTGATAAGACCCTAGGGTTTTATCGTAGAAGAAAGAATGGAAAAGAGATTATTATTTCGAGGGGATTGGCCTCATCAAGAAGAAGATCAGAGTAGATGGAAAGTTAGAGATTGTTAGGATCGAGTCGGCACTAAGGGAGGGGGGGGGGGGTGAATTAGTGCATGGAAGCGTAGTGAAAGTAAAACAGTAAGTGGATGTAAGTGTGTCAAAGAAGAAACGTGATGAGGTGAACAGTGCATACTTGTGGCATTATAAGTTAGGTCACATCCATGAGGAAAGGATTCAAATGTTGTTAAATATTAGATATATAGTTGTTAAAGTTATACTCCAACAAGGTTTTAAACCTAGTTGATGCACCCGAGGGTATTGTACCCATCGGTTGTAAGTGGATTATCAAGAAGAAGATCAGAATAGATGGAAAGTTAGAAATTGTTAGGATCGAGTCGGCACTAAGAGAGGAGGGGGGTGGGTGAATTTTGTAAAATATTCATTCATTGAAAATCGATCGAAAAGATTGTAACTTAAAAGTGTATGGAAGCATAGTGAAAGTAAAACAGTTTGCAGTAAAGGTAAATTGCATAAAAGAAATGCAAACCAGATTTTTATAGTGGTTCGGTCGTCGTAACCTACATCCACTCTCGATTCCTCTTCACTCGAGGCCACCAGGTTCCACTACCGGTCTTCCTTCACTGGGCGAAGACAAACTACCCTTTTACACCCCTCTTCTCCTTTTCACAAGTTTAGGATACAACCTCTTTACAAGCACTTACTCCTCTCTAAACAGAATTCTAAACTTAGAATTAGATAAGGGGATCTCTCAAGTGATTACTATAGCATTTTCTTACTTTTAAATTCTCTGTGCTTATGTGTGTTAACCAGGGATGAGAGGGGTATTTATAGGCCTCAAGTGGATTCAAAATTGGAGCCTAAAAGTGTCTCATCTTGGGTTTCCCGGGTCCTAGCAGTACCACCGCTTGTGTTGGGCGGTACCACCGCCTACAACACTGACACTAGGCGGTACCACTGCCTGACAGTCTCTGGGAGACTGTGTCTACGTAGTACCACTGCTCAGACCGACGGTACCACCGCTTGACACACTCTCGGAGACTGTGCCACGACGGTTCCACCTGTTGGGTCACTATTTGTGCCTTTTCACTTCGCCAAACACAGCCCAAACTTGGGCCCAATTCCAACTCAATTAAGTGCTAACTACGAATTTTAAGGCATACACTCAGCTAAATAAGTTCGGTAAGTCTAGGTTTCTTCCGGCGAGCTTCCGGCGATCTTCCGGCGAACTTCCGACGATCTCTCGGTAATGTTCCAGCGGACTCTCGGCAAGCTCCTAGACTCCACGATGATTTTCTTGGCGAGTTTTGATGAGCTTCTTTGGCAAGCTCCTTGACTTCTCGGTCAATTCCGACAAGACTTCCGACGAACGTCCGGACTTCCGACGAACTCTCAAACTCCCAACGGAATCTTGTTCTTGACATTGGGACTTCATTTTACTTTATGCCTTAATCGCTATCGTAGTTAATCATGCACACTTAAAGCCTACTTCAATCTAGACAATTATTACTAAGCTAATCAAATATTGTCCGGCATGTCATTGGTCCATCGACGCCTCATTCGATTCTTCGGCGCATTGTCCTCTCTTGCGGCCTATTGCCCAATTGGCCAGTTGACCTCCGCAACTTCGATTTCCTTAGCACAATTTTTGCTCTTCTTGGCCCGATGCCCGAGCTCATGGCCCGAGGCCTTATGTCGATACGTCGACCGATCCTTTGGCTCGACGTCCAATATTTTGACATGTTCCACTCTGGCCCAACATGATTCTTCCTACTTTAATTGTCTTTCCCTGATCGAAGCTTCCTGCGTCACTCAAAATGCAGATCAAATTATAAACACTATCAATTGGTTTCATCATCAAAATTCGAGATTCAACATAGACCTATAAAGCAAGGCTAGTGGCTAAGGGGTATCGTCAAAGGCGAGATATTGACTATGACAAAACCATGTCACCCGTAGCCATGCTAAAATCCATTCAAATTCTATTGGCTATTGCAGCACACTATGATTATGAGATATGACAGATGGATATAAAAACCACATTCCTCAATGGCAGCCTCGAGGAGGAGGAGTATACGATACAACTTGAGGGATTCGTATCCAAAGACTGCCCAAAAAGGGTGTGTAGGTTGCTTAGGTCCATTTATGGACTAAAGCAAGCTTCTCGAAGTTGGAACATAAGATTTGATGAGGCGATCAGATCTTATGACTTTGTTAAGAACAAAGATGAGCCTTGTGTATACAAGAAGGTAAGTGGGAGCGCTATCACCTTCTTAGTGTTATTTGTGGATGACATCCTGATTATTAGGAATGATGTAGGAATGTTATCCACATTAAAAGCTTGGTTATCTAGACACTTCTCCATGAAGGATTTAGGGGAAGTATCCTATATCTTGGGGATTCAGATCTATAGAGATAGATCCAAGAGGATGCTTGATTTGTCCCAGTCTAGTTACATAGACACCATTATCAAAAGGTTTGGCATAGAAAATTCCAAGAGAGATCTCATACTGATGAGACATGAGATATCACTTTCTAGGAGTATGTCCCTAAAGACTCCTAAAGAAAGGGAAAATATGGATAGAATACCTAATGTCTCAATGATAGGGTCTATCATGTATGTCATGCTATGTACCAGGCCTGATATAGCGTATGCTCTGAGTGTCATGCGTAGGTATTAGGCGAATCCAAGCTTGGAGCACTGGAAAGCAGTAAAGTGTATCCTTAAGTACTTGAGAAGGACTAAGGATCTTTTACTGGTATATGGAGGTAGTAGCCTCAGGGTTGAAAGCTAAACATACTCGAGTTTTCAGTCCAATATCAATGATAGCAAGTCCAATTTGGGGTATGTGTTCACCATGAATGGAGGAGCAGTATGCTGGAAGAGTTCCAAGCAAGATACTACTGTTGACTCGACCACAAAGGCAGAGTACGTTACTACAGCAGAGGTAGCAAAGAAGGGAGTTTGGATGAAGAAGATCATCATAGATATGGGAGTCGTGCCGGGTAGCAAGGAGTCGATTCCTTTATATTGCGATAACAACGAGGTGATTACTTAAGCGAAGGAACCCAGGTCTTATCAGAAATGTTCTTAGGAGGTTCCAACTTATTAGAGAGATCGTGGCCCAAGGAGATGTAGTAGTGGAAAGAGTTTCATCCGAAGATAACATCGCAGATCTACTGACAAAGGCATTGTCTCAGATTGTCTTTGAGCGTCACAAGGGTCTGATGGGGATCAAACACATAGGTGATCAGACAAATCCTTTACGTGGTTTAAAGATATTTGTCATGTGTACAAACTACTTGGAGTTTGACCTTCTACTATTAGAATACTTTGACCAGACAAAGTCCATGTCGTCAAAGTCAGAACATTCAACCCTCCATTTTGTCAAAATTATCGAATGAGGTGATATGTTTTATAATTTTTCATTTTAAAAAAATTATATTGAAATATCTTTCAGGTATTTTACCCTAAAAAAACCTTAACTATTGATTTTTGGTGGATGGCACCTCCACATATTATCATTCTTTTTTATTTAGATAAAAATATCCTTAGTCTTTTATTAAAATAACTTGATCACATATACTATTCGAAAAAATCGATAATCAATCGTAATTTTTTTTTAAAAATAGAAAAATAATATTAATATCTTAGAATCATTAGGATATAATTCTAAGATGATTAATATTTTTTATACTTTTTAAAATATCATGACAATTAATTATCAAAATTAATTTTTTTTTAAATAACATCTATGATCGAGTCATTTCAGTAAAATTATGAGGGCATTTTAGTTAAGTTGAAAAAAAACACCAGGTGAAAACTTACTATCTTACTAGCTTACATATTTAAAAAAACTTACTAACTTACATGTTCAAGACTTACTATCTTACTAGCTTACATATTTAAAAAAGAACTTGCTAGTTTGCATATTCAAAACTTGCTATCTTACTAGCTTGCATATTTAAAAAAACTTGTTAGTTGCACTTCTCCTTTTTGTTGATGACAAGGGGGGAAAAGGTATGATGATGATCATGCATGGTATAATGAAATTTTATTATGTATGATGGTTTGGATGCAATACTTGAACTTATGTAAGTAATGATATGATATATTGCATATAATTTATGATTGAAATTATGGTATATTTATAGAGGGAGTTTAGTTTAAACTCCGTCATCAATTAGTTGTCATCATCAAAAAGGGGGAGATTGTTGAATCTCGAATTTTGATAATAAAATCAATTGATGAGTTTACAATTTAATCTGCGTTTTGAGTGACATAGGACTAACTTCGATCAAAAAAGGTAAATTGATTAAAGTAGGAGGAATCAAACGTTGGGTCGGAGTGAAACATGTCAAGAGATTGGACGTCGAGCCGAAGGATCAATCGACGTACCGATAGAAGGACTTCGTGCCATGAGTTTGGGCATCGGGCTAAAGGATCGGACATTGCGCTAAGGAGATCGGATGTTGTGGAGGTTAACATGCCGATTGAGCTATATGCTGAAGGAGAGGAGGATGCGCCGAAAGATCTGACGAAGCGCTAGATGAACCAATGACATATCGAACAACATAGGATTCATGCTTGTAATAATTTGTCTAGATTGAAGTAGTTTAGGTTTACTTGAGTTAGTTTCGAGTGTAATCAGGCAAACTCAATTAGGAGCTCATTAGGTCAGAGTTAGGGCTGTTTTGGGCTAAGAGAAAGGCCCATTTAGTGACCCTTAGCTAGCCTAAGCGGTGGCACCACTAGGGTTGGTGGTGGCATCGCTTGAGGCTGGGCCTCCCAAGCTATCTAAGTGGTGGTACCTCACAGATTAACGGTGGTACCACCCAAAGTCAATGTCATACTGGGCGGTGGTATCGATTAGTATCAGACTGATAAGTGATGGTACCGCTAGTTATCAGTCTGGCAAGCGATGGTATCACCCTTGAAAACTCGAAGATTTAAATTTTGGCTCCAAATTTTTAAGCTATTTAGGGTCTATAAATACCCCACAAATTCCTATTGAATTTTAGATTTTGATGATGAAATCAATTAATATGTTTGTGATCTAATGAGCGTTTTGAGTAACATAGGGCTAACGTCGATCAGAAAAGGTAAATTGATTAAAGTAGGAGGAATCAGATGTTGGGCTGGAGCAAACATGCCAGAAGATTGGACGTCGAGCCGGAGGAACGATTGACGTATCGGCAGAAGGCTTCGGGCCGTGAATTCGGGAATCAGGCCAAGAAGATCGAACATTGCGCTAAGAAGATCGGATGTTGCGAGAAGATAATATGCTGATTGGGCAATACACTTAAGGAGAGGACGATGCGTCGAAGGATCAGACGAAGCGCCGGATGAACCAATGACATACCGGACAACAAGGATTCGCTTGTAATCGATTATGTCTAGATCAAGTTAGTTTAGAGTCTAATTGAGTCAGCCTAGAATGTAATTAAGCCAACTAAATTAGGGGCCAACTATGCCCAAAATAGGGCTATTTTGGGCCAAGAGAAAGGCCCATTCAGTGACCTATGTTTGGGCTGTGTTGGGCTAAGTGGAAGGCCCAAACAGTAACCAAACAGGTGAAACCGTCATGGCACAGTCTCCGAGACTGTATCAAATGGTGGTACCGCCGGTCTGGGCAATGGTACCGCCCAAACACAGTCTCCAAGAGACTGTCAGGTGGTGGTACCGCTAGACTAGGCGGTAGTACCGCCTAGTGGCAGGGTGCCAGGCGGTGGTACCGCCCAGTACAGGTGATGGTATCGCTAGGACATGGGAAACCCGGGATGAGACATTTTTAGGCTCTAAGTTTAAATCCACTTGAAGTCTATAAATACCCCTCTCATCCCTGGTTAACATACATAAGAATTGAGAGTGAAAAAGAAAGAAAATGCTATTGTAATCTTGTGTGAACTCCTCTCAAACTCTAAGTGTTTAGAATTCTGTTTAGGGAGGAGTGAGTGGGGGTGTAAAGGTTCTCTCCTAAGCCTACAAAAGGAGAATAGAGTTGTAAAGAGGTGATTGGTCTTCTTCCTATTGAAGGAAGATCGTTAGTGGATGTCGGTGGCCTCGATGAAAGAGAAATCGGCGGAGTAGATGTAGGTCACGATGACCGAACCACTATAAGCTCGGTTTGCATTTCTATTTGTGTAATTTACCTTTACTGCAAACTTACTTGCTTTACATCCACTACGCTCTTCCGTACGCTTTCAATTTCAAGCTATCTTTTCGAAATCGGCTTTATCATACGAAAAGTTTTTCAAAATCGACGTAATTTACCATTGCACTAACAATTGGTATCAGAGCCTCGTTATTTCTCATTTGGTTTAACAACCAAGAGAAATGACTTTTTTCGGCTTTCAAGAGGGTCACTCTCTCATTCGTCCTCCCTTGTTCAATGGGATGGACTACACATATTGGAAAACTCGAATGTGAGTTTTCTTGCTTTCTTTGGATTTGAATTTATGGAATATTATCGAAAGCAGTTTTCGAATGTCTTCTCTTTCAATGAACCATTGGAATGATTTGGAGAAGAAGATTTTTTCTTTAAATGCTAGACCTATGAATGTTCTATTTTGTACATTAGACAAAAATGAATTCAATCGAATTTCTATGTGCGAAATGGCTTTTGATATTTGGCATACACTTGAAATCACACACGAAGGCACAAGTAAAGTTAAAGATTCGAAAATCAACTTTTTGATGCATGATATTGAATTGTTTCATATGAAACCAAGCAAAACCATTGGAGACATATATACCTGTTTTACGAATGTCGTCAATGGTTTAAAAGTACTTGGTAAAAGTTTTTCGAATTTTGAACTTATAAACAAAATTTTACGTTCTCTTCATAAGAACTAGGATTCAAAAGCAACTGCTATTCAAGAATAAAAAAACTTGAATTATTTCCCTCTCGAAGAACTTATTGGGTCGTTAATGACCTATGAGATGACTTGCAATGCTCATGAAGAGCTTGAGAACAACCTTCCAAAGAACAAGAAGGATTTGGAACTTAGAACACATGAAGGCCACTCGAGCATAAGCTCAAGTGATGGTGAACTTGAACTCCTCACTGTAAAACTAAAAAGGTTCATTAAACAAGAATTAAAAAATAAAATTAAACTTAAAAAGAAGTTGCCAAAGAAGAAGAGAGCACTCAAAATGACTTGGGACGAAACGAGTGCATCCGAAGAAGAGGAGCAAATCGATAAAGACGAAACGACGAACTTCGCCTTAACGACTCTCGAAAATGAGGTAAACAACTCAAACGAAACTCCTTTAATTTATTTTAAAATTACTTGATGCTTTTCATGAGTTATTTTTAATTTATTTTAGAAAATTTATTTTTCTTGAAAATTACATGTTTAATAATGTAACGAAAATGCTAAAAAATTGGGATCATGCTAGTAATTTTGAAAATGATAATGAAAA
>LVTN01000168.1:360713-374590 GCA_001649415.1 Musa itinerans
GATGATTATAGTAGATACACATGGACTTATTTTTTGTCACACAAAAGTGAATGCTTTAGGTATTTCTCTAAGTTTTATAAACTTGTTCAAAACGAAAAGGGTTTTATGATTTCATCAATTCGAAGTGATTACGGTGGTGAATTTCAAAACCGTGATTTCCAAAAATTTTGTGAATCTAATGGATACAACCACAACTTCTCTACTCTAAGAAATCCTCAACAAAATGTAGTAGAAAGAAAGAATAAAAACTTACAAGAAAGGGCAAGAACCATGTTAAACGAACATAGCCTACTCAAATATTTTTGGGCCGAAACCGTAAATACAACATGCTATGTTATGAATAGGGTTCTAGTAAGACCACTACTTTTCAAAACTCCTTATGAGTTGTGGAACAACAAAAAACCCAATGTTTCATACTTTAAAGTTTTCGATTATAAATATTTTATATTGAATGAAAAAGATGCTTTAGGAAAGTTTGATGCAAAATCTAACGAAGGCATTTTTCTTGGTTATTCTTTTGTTTCTAAAGCATTTCATATCTTTAACAAAAGAACTTTGATTATAGAAGAATCTATTCATGTTATTTTTAATGAAGTTTCCAAAGTTAAGAAAAATGATTTTGATGATGATGTTAATTTTAATGCTTTGAATTTAAATAAAACCCTTTCTCCATCTAGCAACTTGGATGTATCTTCTTCCGAAATATCCTTACCCAAGGATTGAAAGTATATAGATGCTCATCCTAAGGAGCTAATCATAGGAGACACATCAAAAGGGGTTCAAACTCATTCTTCTCTTAAGAATTTTTGTGCCAACGCCGCTTTTCTCTCCCAAATTGAACCTAAATACATTGACGAGGCCTTGAAAGATGATTCATGGGTCATCGCAATGCAAGAAAAGTTGAATCAATTTGAGAGAAATGAGGTGTAAAAGCTTGTTCCTAGGCTAAATGACCATTTAGTTATTGGTACTAAATGGGTCTTTAGAAACAAGCAAGATGAATTTGGTATCGTGGTTCGAAATAAGACTAGGTTAGTGGCCAAGGGTTTCAACCAAGAAGAAGGTATCGATTATGAAGAAACCTTCGCTCCTGTGGCACGATTAGAAGCCATAAGGATGCTCCTTGCCTATGCTAGTAGTAATAATTTGAAGTTGTTTCAAATGGATGTTAAGAGTGCTTTTCTTACTGGATTTATTTTCGAAGAAGTTTATGTTGAACAACCTCCCAGATTTGAGAATGATAATCTCACTAATCATGTGTTTAAATTAACTAAAGCTTTCTATGGATTGAAACAAGCCCCAAGGGCTTGGTATGAGAGACTTAGCTCATTTCTTATCGAAAATAATTTCTCTAAAGACAAGGTCGATCCTACATTGTTTATCAAAAATTTTAAAAATAATTTTCTTATTGTTCAAATTTATGTTGATGATATTATTTTCTGTTCCACGAATGAATCTCTATATGAATTATTTGCTAAATGCATGAGTCAAGAGTATGAAATGAGTCTAATGGGTGAATTAACTTTCTTTTTAGGTTTGCAAATCAAACAACTTAATGATGACATTTTTATTAATCAAACAAAATATACATTAGACTTGTTAAAATGATTTAATATGGATAGTTCAAAAGACATCAATACTCCTATGAGTACCTCCACTAAGTTAGACATTGACAAAGGTGGAGAAAGCTTTAATCAAAATGCTTATAGGGGTATGATAGGTAGTTTACTATACCTCATCGCAACTAGACCAGATATCATATTTAGTGTAGGACTTTGTGCTAGGTTTCAATCTAACCCCAAGCAATCTCATTTAAAAGCTGTCAAAAGGATTTTTAGATACCTAAAAGGAACACCTAAATTGGGAATATGGTATCCAAAATCTAGAAATTTTGAATTGCTTGGTTATGCCGATGCTAATTTTGCTGGATGTAGATTAGATATAAAAAGCACATTCGGAACATGTCAATTTTTAGGACACGCACTTGTCTCTTGGTCATCCAAGAAACAAAACTCGATTGCACTATCCACAACCGAAGCTGAATACATTGCGGCTAGCGCATATTGTGCACAGGTTGTATGGATGAAAAATACATTGAAAGATTATAAAATTTATCTTAAGAATATTCCTATAAAATGTGATAATACAAGTGCAATATGTTTAATAAAAAATCTAATTCAACACTCTATAACTAAACACATTGACATTAGGCATCACTTTATACGAGATCTTATTAATAATCATGATATAATCTTAGAGTTTATTGATACAAAACATCAATTAGTCGATATCTTTACAAAACCTTTAAATGAAGAATAATTTGATTTTATTAGAAGAGAATTAGGGATGTTAAATTGTCCGAGTGCATGAATTTGTTGAATTTCATTTTCGGACTTTCTTGATTTTTTTTTTAACACTCATGAACTGCACAAGTGAGTCATATGAATCTTATCGTATGCATTTTGTTTATGATGATTGTGTACAAATTCTATATGATGATTCATGAATTTTGGTGCAAATCTTTATATGATGTGAATCTTTACATGATAAGCTTATGATGTGTAAATGAGTGTGTGCACTTCACAATGATAGATATAACCACTCAATATCAGCACCACAACACACCCAAATCGGAGCAATGCTCACTGCCTGTAGGCGATGACACCGCCTAGCTAACGGTAGCACCACTAGTTGTAATGGGTTGTAGGCGGTAGCACCGCCCAGCTGGTGATGCCACCGCCCGCAACTGCCCTATATAAAGAACAAGTTAGGGCCGACGGTAGAACCGACCCCAACTCATTCCACAACTCTCCTAAGTGCCCCAAAACTCTTGAATCTCTTGCTCTCCCTCTAGCAACTCAAAAAATTCCCCACTTTCTGCTAAATCGAGGATCAATCTCTAACATCCTTTTGGAAATCCAAAGAAGGAAAAACTACTAAGGATTATCACTAAACCAAATTGATTTCTCCTTTGTATAACTTATTTTTGTCACTTATTTGTCTTCATAATTGTAATCTCTATGAGTTCTAGAAGATCGTCTAAGAACAAAGGGAAGAGGAGATTAGATGAAAATTATGACTCCTTATTTTTCGATTCTAATTAACATGCCCTTAAATTTTCATCCATAGAGTTTAGGAATGTTCATAAGGGTAAATATATTGATTTAGAGGAATTAAGTGATTTAAAACTCATTCAATAGTTTGCGAATCTAGATATTCTCCCAATCCTTCAAATAAGTGAACTTATCTACCCTATGTTTGTTAGGCTATTTTATAATAATTTATATGTAAATGAAAACGAAAGGGTATCAACCTATCTCTTAGGATATCATATACCCATTACGGATAGCATGATTTGCAACCTCGTGGGAATTACAGAGAAAGAAAAAGGGTTTTATTTTAGAGGACAATGGGATGAAGAATCAATTGGGGCTACTTATACTGATGCCTTAAAAATGATTTTTGGTGATCCTAACTTAATTACTCTTCCAAAAAGCTATGAATACTTACTACCTTTAAGCACCAAAATACTTCATCACATCATGATAAGCATTATTATCCCAAAACAATATCATCATGATGAAGTAAGTCAAATGGAATTAGGTACCATGTATTGAATTATGAAGGGAAATAACAATTATTTTGGTTACCTAATCCAACAAAACATAATTGAACTATCAAAAAAGGATATGATACTTCCATATGGTGGCTTAATCACAAGACTAATCCATGCTTATGACATAGCTATCCCACCTAACGAAGAAGTTATGAAACTAGATAGATTCAATATCATAAATAGAAACCTACTTCGACGATTGAGGTGTATATTTAGAAATGGGATATGGACTAAACTGCCTAGAAGGACTGATCCTCTCCCACCTGAACCTGAACCTAAAATATCAATTTTTAAGGGTAATCAATCTCCTCCAACTAGTCCCTTTGAGACAACACCTTCAGCAGAGCAAGCACCTCCCTAATCTATCGACGAAATAAGAACTCGAATGGATCAATTTAAACAACGACAAGATTGACTTGAATAATGCTAAGATCAAATTTTAACTGAGTTGCAGTAGATTCATCAACAACTCAATACCTTGTTTAGACATTTTGACTTACCACCACTTGAGTAGTTGTGTATGTCTTTTTACTGATGACAAAGGGGGAGAAGTGGATGAAATCTCTCTCCTTTATTCTGCTTACTTTGATGTTGTAATCCTATGTTGTTTACCTTAATGTTGTAAACGTAAATGCTGCTTACTTTGATGTTGAAATTCTGTGCTTTGATGCTGAAAATTTCTATGATGTTGTGATCTATTTAAATGATGAGCATCTTATCATGATGCAATATCGTGCTTACTTTGATGCTGAAAATTTCTATGATGATATCTATTAAATATTGAGAATTTTTAATCATACATGATGCAATATTGGATTCTTAACTTTTGAGTGCTATAAAGCACTAATGATATTACCTCATGCAAGTAGTGATGAAAGGCTATATGGAAACATTTTATCATGCATGAAGTGATTATGCATTTAAATATCTTGATGACTTGAAATTATGATGATGCACAATATTTCTAATTTCGATCAAAGCTTAAATTCAAGGCTGTGAATTTAAGTTTATATTTTCTCAAGTATGACATATAGATAGGGGGAGTTAAGGTTAACTCCTTCACCAATTGGTTGTCATCATCAAAAAGGGGGAGATTGTTGAATCTCGGATTTTGATGATGAAATCAATTGGTAAATTATTTGACCTAATCTATGCATTGAGATAAGTGTGCTAGATTAACTATGATAGCAATAAGGCATAAAGCAGATGATGGGCTGGAGTCGAAGATTCAGACGATATAACCGGAGATCGCCGAGAGTTCATCGCCGAAAGCTCGAAAGATCGCCGAGAGTTCGTCGCTGAAAGCTCATCGGGAGATCGCTGAGAGTTCATCGAGAGTTCACCGGAAGCGCGCCAGAAGACTCACCGAGAAGTTCGCCGGAGGATCACCAAGGGAAAGATCGACATACCAGACTAATTGCTTGCCTTAATCATAGTTAGAATCGTAAATTGAGTTAGGATTGGGAGGTGATCCTACTAACTCAGTCAGGGGCCAATTGGGCCCTTAATAGGGCTAAATTGGGCCGGATTGCATAGCTCATTCAGCACCTGAAAACATAGCCGGTGGTGGCACCGCTTGGAGATGTTCTCCCAGGAGTTCTGGGCAGTGGTACCGCCCTTGTCAAGTGGTGGTACCACCAGTAGTTAATGCTGCCAGTAGTGGTACCGCCACTATCAAGCGATAGTACTGCTAGAGCTCGGTCTTCGAGCTCTGTCAAGCGATCGTACTACCCAGTATCAGGTGTCAGGCGGTGGTACCGCCAGTACCTCGGAAATTCGGGACGAGACACTTTTTGGCTCCAATTTTGATGCCATTGGGGCCTATAAAAACCCCATCCTTTTCTACATAAAAGGGCACGAAAGTATTAAGATAATCTTGAGTTATTGGGGGTGTAAAAGTGTTGTAAACAAGTGCTAGAGTCCTCCTCCTCTCTTTCTAAGTTTTGAAATCATTCAAGAGAGGTGTGAGACTTGTAAGGGTTCTATCCTAAACCCGTGAAAAGGAGAAAGCACTGTAAAGAGGTGATTGGTCTTCACCTATTGAAGGAAGGCCTTTAGTGGACGCCGGTGACCTCGACGGATAAGGAATCCGAAAGTGGATGTAGGTGACAAAGACCGAACCTCTCTAAATTCTGGTTTGCTTTTTAATTTGTGCAAGTTACATTACTGCAAGCTACATTACCTTCTTATTGCCTTCTCTACACTCACATATGCTTTCAAGTGAAACTCCTTACGAAACGATTTTCTTCGGAATCAGTTTTAATCGAAATGTAGACTTTTGAAAGTTGTAATTTTTCTGCTACACTAATTCACCCCCCCTCTTAGTGCCGTTCTTGATCATAACAATAATTTCTTAAAGTATAGAGTTCCTCCTCCTAGAGCTTAGTAATTGTCCTAAGGGAGGTGTGTGAGGGAACACTTATAAAAGAGAGGTGTAAAGGTTCTCTCATGAGCCTGTGAAAATGAGAAATAGTTGTAAGGGTAGTTGATCTTCACCCGTTAGAAAAAAAATCGGTAGTGGAAGCCGGTGGCCTCGAGTGAAGAGAAATCGAGAGTGGATGTAGGTCACGACGATCGAACCACTATAAATCATGTATGCTATTTTCCTTTGCTGCTTACTTAGCTGCTCACTTTACTTTATATTTACTCTAAGTCAAGCTCAAACACTTTCTGATACGGGCTTTATCGAAATGATTTTTCTACATTAAACGAGTTTTTAAATCGTCGTAATTTTTACATAAGACTAATTCACCCCCCTTCCCCTCTTAGTACTGATTTTGGTCCTAACAAACCTTACGAAGGAAATTGAGTGTCAATAGAGAATCATCCACTCTCGGTATCATGAGAGGAATATCCTGTGTGTGCTCGCTTAGATAAAATCCCTAGCCAGGCTCATTCAAATTGAGAGAAAAGGAGTTCTACGGGAGAATTTGATTATAGTGAGACTCGGATAGAATTCCGTGTAAGCTTGACATTACTATGCCCAATATACGGTCTCTAGGATATTAGATAGATGAAGGACTATAGATACATGGTACTTGAGGACGGACAAGTCCAATGTATTAGATCCCTTGTACTATTTGGGGACTATGACATAGTGGCCTGTATGTCTATAGTCGATGAGTCGAGTGAATTATTATAAAGATAATAATTAACTATATCATAAGAAGTTTTGAGTTAGAAGGGAGTTCTGATAAGATCGACTCACATCCAACTCAGTATCGAGCATAGAGAGTCACACGCATATGGTGGATGTTGCGATGAGTAGAGGTGCGTTTATGAGATATTCGTGGAGTTCCTAGTTTGGATCATATGGATAAGATCCAATAAGATTAGGTAATTGGATATAGATCTAATGTTCAATAAGGATAGGATCCATTAAGGGTTAAGTTGTATACACCTCCTATTTCCATTAAGGGTTAAGCTGCATGTACCTCTATAAATAGGAGAAACCTCAGTTTATAGGCTAAAACTTTTGGTGATTGCCTCTCCTATTCTCGTTAGCCTCTTGTCCTCCTCCTTAGCTCCGATAGCCTTGTGGTGCGTATGGAGAGGGAGATATCGCAGCGATCTGAGGAGCATCGTTGTTGCATCTACCATATGGATCATCACTAGAGAGTAGTATGAGTTATCCTTCATCCTCTCCATCGGATATGAAAATTTTAGGGATATATGATCTTCCTAGGTAACATTTCTCACATGATACATGCAGTTTTTAGTTTTATGATTTTCTCGCACCAATCATCGCATAATAACCAAGTATTTAACTTTAAAAAATCTAATTTTATTTTTATTTTCCGTTGTGCGAGATATCGATCCGCGAGTTCCCAACATGAAATGCCATGCTAAATCTGTTGAAGCAATCGAGGTGTTCATGGAGTGTATGCCGAATATGTTATATCAAATCCTTTTAAGTGGTTTAAAGATATTTGTCATGTGTACAAACTACTTGGAGTTTGACCTTCTACTATTAGAATAATTTGACCTGGCAACGTCCATGTCATCGAAGTCAGAACATTCTAACACTCCATTTTGTCAAAATTGTCGAATGATGTGATCTGTTTTATAATTTTTTATTTTAAAAAATATATGAAATATCTGAATATTTTACCCAAAAAAACCTCAACTATTGATTTTTCACAGATGGCACCTCCACATATTATCATTCTTTTATTATTTGGATAAAAATATCCTTAGACTTTTACTAAAATAACTTGGTCACATATGCTATTAAAAAAAATCGATAATTAATCGTAATTAAAAAAAATTAAAAAATAATACGAATATCTTATAATCATTAGGATATAATTCTAAGATGATTAATATTTTTTTATATTTTTAAAATATCATGATAATTAATTATCAAAATTAGGAAATTTTTTAAATAACATCTACGATCAAGTTATTCAAGTAAAATAATGAGGGCATTTTAGTTAAGTGAAAAAAAAACCACCACAGGTGAAAATGATAGGGGGAAGGGGGTCATCCGATAAAAAGCTTAATAGTGATTTTTTTCCTTGGTATGATGCCCTTATGTTTTTTATGATCATATGATTGTTATTTAAGTGATGCGTGGTAAAATAGATCATGTGCATACGGACATTAAAATTAAGAGCAGCTTAACGTTGACCAGGTAATCGGACCCACCAACAGCAAGTTGTGACTCACCAAAATTCTATATACTTTTCCTACCCATAGTTCGATGCCTGTCTCATCAACCTGCGTTGCCATTTGGCAAGTCCAATCCTAAAGGCCGGTACGTGAATGGGTACACATCACGTCCAGTAGGAAAACGTACGGTAACGCCCGGGTCCCACCTTCGCGTTCAGTTACAGGTCGGGTAGGTGAGCAGTTAAGCCACTGAGAAGGCGGTTCGGAGAGCTGCGCGATGGGGAAGAGACACCGTCCTTAAAACTCGTGCCGTTTAGCTTGACGACGTCGTCCGTGTTGGAGGAACAGAAAGCGCAGGTCATAGAGAGGAGAGGAGAGGAGAGCGGAGGCGGCGGGGGGGGAACGGTGATGGCGGCGTACAGGGCGGACGAGGAGTACGACTACTTGTTCAAGGTGGTGTTGATCGGGGACTCCGGGGTGGGGAAGACGAACCTGCTCTCCCGCTTCGCCCGCGACGAGTTCAGCTTCGAGACCAAGTCCACCATCGGCGTCGAGTTCGCCACCCGCACCATCCACGTCGACGGCAAGCTCATCAAGGCCCAGATATGGGACACCGCCGGCCAAGATAGGTACCCACGACGAACGCTCCTCCTCCCCCTATGTCGACTCCTGTTCCCCTTCGTTGACTTTTCAGCCCCTTTGACCCCTTTGATAGATATCCAGCTCATTCATCCATGATCGCTTTTTTGATCTATCTCTTAGTATCGAAATTGTTCATCTGCTTGTTTCTCCTGTTTTGTTTGTGATTCATGGTTTTCCAATCATATATATCTTTTAGAATGAATAAGCGAGAGAAAACTTGAAAACTCAAAAGAAATCTCTAACGAATAACTTAAAAGAAATCATAGAGGATAATTTTTTATAGAATAACTAAAAAGAGATTTCATCACAAAACCATAGAGGATAAACTAATAAGCAACCAAATATTCATTATAACTTACTATCCTCTCAACAAAATATAGACATAAAGATATTTTTAGAAAAAAATCATGTCATAATTTTCATTTTTTGTTTTGTGTCACGAGGACTCCACATAACTTTGGAGATTAGGAAGCTCTCATACATCAAGATTTGATGTGTTGTATCTTCTTGGTCTTTTTGTTTACACAGATACCGAGCAATCACAAGCGCATACTATAGGGGATCTGTCGGAGCCCTCGTCGTCTACGACTTGAGTCGCCGTATCACCTTCGAGAACACAGCCAGGTGGCTGCAGGAACTGCGAAGCCACACGGACCCAAACATCGTCGTCATGCTCGTGGGCAACAAGGCTGACCTGCGTCACATAAGGGCTGTGTCGGTAGAGGAGGCACAGGCCTTTGCTAGCAAGGAGAAGGCTTTCTTCATGGAGACCTCCGCCCTGGAGTCCATCAACGTGGAGAACGCCTTCACCGAAGTGCTGACGCAGATCTACCATGTGGTCAGCAGGAAGGTGCTTGCCATTGGTGACGATCCCTCGGCTTTGCCTAAAGGACAGACCATTAACATAGACATGGAGGATGATCGCCAAGCTGCTAACAAAGCTGGGTGCTGCTGACTGTTTCATCTTAGTGATCTTAAGGTGCGCAGAATATGATGTGCTGCAGAAGAAATGCATGATTAGTGGATCCTCCCTTAGCTATATGTATGTATATAGTTAGGTTGAGTTCTCATGGATTATTGGTCTATATGTATGTGTAGTGTGCCTATTAGGACTGTAAGAGAGTCATAATTGAATTTTATTGAAAAAGATATTAAAGAGGTGAAGAGGCCGGCTACTATTAGGGTTAGTTGGGAAGTTGCTTCTTAGAGTAGGAGTTGGTTAAAAGTAGGAGTCCTATTAAGAGTTGGGGTTTAGAAGTCATATAAATAGTTATATATTTATTCTCTTTTGATAAGCAATAGATGAATCTTCTTAGCAACCTTTAAGTAGCAATTTAGAGGAAGAAAGCCCTATAAAATTCTAAGGAGGTCGATCCCCTAAAGAGATCAACCCCAAGCTTAGAATCCGCTAGGGTTCTAACACTTGGTATCAGAGCAACGTTCTTGGCATCTTGTTGCCCTTCCACAGCCATCCATCAGCCCTCCAAAGCAATTCCCACAATTGCTTAAAAGATCATCGCTGAATTTTCTCGTCATCTCCACCACCGTGGATCATTTTTTGATCTCCCCGTGAATTGCAACAGGTTATAGTTTTCTACCTTACTGCTTCTGCAATTTAGTTATCCTTATTCAAAAATCCAGCCATCCATCAGCCCTCCAAAGCAATTCCCACAATTGCTTAAAAGATCGTCGTCGAACTCCACCACCATCGCGGATCATTCTTTGATCTCCCCGTGAATTGCAACAGGTTCTGGTTTCCTACCTTACTACTACTGCAATTTAGTTATCCTTATTCAAAAATCTAGAAAAATCGTTCCTATATTACTTTATAAACTTTTCGTCGTAAAGTTTTTATCTCTACGACGAAAGATGCACTATAGAATTCTAACCGCATAACACAGTTTGTTTGATCTTGCTACTGCATTTTTTCTATCCAAATCTCTACCAAATTTTTATGACAGCTTTGACACTTCCTAACAATAGATTTTCCTTTAGTTTTATTAAAAAATTCCCAATATAAATTACTAATCTTTTACGTCCGAACTACTAGATACACTACAGAATTCCAAACGCATAGCACAGTTTGTTTGATCTTGCTACTGTGTTTTTTCTGTCCAAATCTCTACGAAATTTTTACGACAGCTTTGACACTTCCTAATAGCAGATTTTCTTTTAGTTTTATTAAAAAATTCTCAATATAAACCATTGACCTTTTATGTCCAAACTGCTACACTTTAGACGTAAAAAACTGCTATAGTACCTTTCCATGATCCTCAATTTTTTCGAACCTTCCACCACCCCATGCCATTCACCCATCAACAAAAAAAAGATAGGGACATATATGATCTACAGGCATATGCTATGGCTTCTCAAGATCCAATTGATGCCAAATTTGAAGCATGGGAATCTCGGTTTGAATCACGGCTTGAATCACGCTTAGAGGACAAATTGCGCGCTTTGTTTGTACAACCCTTGAACATGTTTCAGCCACGCATGAGAGTGGACTTCCCACGATGGAAAGGAGACCCGGCGAAGTGGATTTCACGCGTCGAATGTTACTTTCGCTACTATCGAACATCGAATGATGCTATGGTGGAAATTGCTGTCATCCACCTTGAAGGAGATGCTATTCAACGGTATAATTGGCTGGAATACAATCATGGGACTCCGACGTGGAATCAATTTAAGAACGCACTGCTAAATCATTTCAGACCTACGGAGTATGAAAATATCAATGGCCAACTCGTAAAGATTCGACAAACCTCTACGATTCAAGAGTACCAAACCAGGTTTGAGAAGCTATCCTACCTTGCTCGTAATTGGACTGACTGTCAATTGTTAGGAACATTCATCGAAGGACTCAAGCCGAAGATAAAAGGGGAGGTTAAGGCACGGTAGCCCCATACCGTGACAATTGTGATTTCTTTCGCCCGAATACAAGAAGAATGACTGAACCAATATGCTCGGAGGATGAGAACCTCTCATAGGCCCGCAGCATGTAGACCTCCTTCTGCTCACAGTCATCCTTCGCTACCAAAAAAATTGACAAGAGAAGAACTATGTGACTGATCAGCAAAGGGTCTTTGTTGGCATTGCGACGAGCCGTGGAACCACGATCATCGCTGCAAAAGGGGCTGCCTCATACTGATTGAACCTCTTGAAGACATGGAGGAGGAGGTCCATGAGCATGAGGAAGAGGTCATAGATGAAGAAAAATTGCTGGTCGATATTACGATGCATGCCCTTGCCGGTTACGCAAACTCGCAAACAATGAAAGTGGGAGGACTTCTGAAGCAATAACCTATCACCGTTCTTATTGACACCGGGAGCACTAATAATTTTATGAACAATAAGGTTGCTGTCCAGATGGCCTTACCTATCGAGAACTACAACAGGTTTGACGTTAAGATCGCCGACGAACGAATTTTGAAGTGTGATCATAGGTGCCCGCGGGTGAAACAATTGTTGTAGAATCAAGAAATAATTACATATTTCTTCCTCCTCCCTCTTGATGATTATGAGGCCATGCTTAGCGTTGAATGGCTGACGATATTAGGTGATGTTTCCTGAAATTTTATGAAATTAATTATGAAATTTTACAGTAAGGGGAAACAGGTGATACTGCACGAGAAACATGGGGGCGACGTAACGATGATTTACGCACGACGAATGGAGAAGGTTTTGCACAAAGCATGCAGCAGCTTTTTAGTACAACTTGAGCAGCAAACTAAGGGAAAGGCAATAGAATTTGAAGATGCAAACCTACTTCCTTTGCTTGCTGAATTTTTAGATATATTTGACGAACCGCGCAACCTACCTCCTACCTATCGGCATGATCATTGTATATTGATTCTTTCGGGCAAACCTCCAGTAAATACTTGGCCATATCGGTATCCACATCTCCAGAAGGATGAAATAGAAAGGATTATAAAATAGATGCTCAAAACATGAGTTATTCGGCCAAGTTACAGCCCCTACTCTTCATCGGTGCTCCTCGTACAAAAGAAGGACGGAACATAGCGAATGTACGTTGATTACCGAGCTCTCAACGGCATAACCGTCAAGGACAAATACCCTATTTCGGTAGTAGATTAATTGCTTGATAATTAAAGGGAGCACAAGTCTTCACAAAGCTGGACCTTCGATCCGGGTATCATCAAATACAAGTATGCGAAGAAGACATACCGAAAATCGCCTTTCGAACACACAACAACCACTACGAATTTTTGGTAATGCCTTTTGGTCTTACTAATGCTCCCTCCACCTTCCAAAGCCTTATGAATGATATTTTTCAAAATTATCTTTGTAAGTTTGTGCTAGTTTTTTTCGATAATATCCTTATTTACATCCCTTCTCTTGAAAGTCATTTTCAGCACTTACAACTTATTTTGACGATTTTACGAGAACATGTTCTTTTTGTCAAAAAATTGAAGTGCAGCTTTCTTCAATAGAAGGTGGAATATCTTGGGCATATCATATCAGAGGAAGTTGTTACAGTGGACCCCTCCAAAATTGAAGCAATGCAGAACTGGTCAATCCTAAGGAACATAAAATCGCTACGCGGCTTTCTAGGTTTAACAGGCTAGTACCGCAAGTTCATGAAAAACTATGGAAAGATTAGTGCACCCCTTACTTCCTTGCTGAAAAAATATGCTTTCCAATGGTCGGACAAAGCCACCACCACCTTCGATGAACTTAAAGTCGCAATGATGATAATGCCTGTATTAGCGCTACCCGACTTCGGCAAGACCTTTGTTATTGAAGCCGATGCCTCCGGAGTCGGAATTAGTGTTATACTTATTGGGAAATCTCAGGAGTGACATCACATGCACAGCGGAAGAATAAGAAAATAAAATCTCCAATTTCCCAAAAGAATGTTCGTCGTGCGAAGATTGGTGCGTAAAAAATCCACGAAACAAACTACGTATAGAATAGATTATGTTACATAGGGAGATCTTATATCCCTATTTCCTTGCAGATCTCTAGGAGAGGGTGAAGGAGGTCAAGC
>LVTN01000168.1:375152-406792 GCA_001649415.1 Musa itinerans
TAGGCCCAATATCGAGTTGGCTATGAGTCATACCTGTCAGAACTCCTTCTAACTTAGTGAATTATTATCTCTATAATAATTCACTCGACTCATCGACTACGAACATACTAGGCCACTACATCGTAGTCCCTAGACGATATAGGGGAATCCAATCCATTGGACATATCTGTCCTCAGTTACCATGTACCTATAGTCCCTCATCCATCTAATATTCAAAGACCGTATATCGGGCGTGGTGCTGTCAGACCCATACGGTTTCTTCTCGAGTCTCACTCTAATCGGATTCTCCTGAAGAATTCTTTCTCTCTTAATCCGAATGACCCTGGCTAGGGATTTGTCTGAGCAAGAACACATATTTCTCTCATGACGCTGAGAGTGAATGATTCTCTATCGACACTCAATAGCCTTCGTAAGGTCGACTGCCACTCCCAATGACCAGTTGTACTAGATCTGGGACATCCAAACCTATAAGTATGGTATCAAAGAGTGGAGCACTCATACAGGACATCCTTGGTATCTTAAGTCTAAGGACCAAATACACCACTTGGACTACGGAATCGCTGTTTGACAATAAGGCATCATTAACCATCCAATATTCCGTAAGAGGATCAATCAGTGAACTCATTCTCCAATGAGCATCTGTACTATATCCCTAGTGTCCCCACACGAGCAGCTATGAGACCAGCTGCATCCATCATATGGATGGGTATACAGCACACCAGTCTGTCCGGTTATCACGATGTCCCTCTCGAGTAACTTATGATCGGAATTATTTAGGATCTGTGTTTAAAGGTGAATCGATCTCATTATCGTGATCTCATCACGATCCGATTCCTATTGCACAAATCTAAGGACATTACAATATATACATGCATATATATGCAATAGTTAATATAAAGTGATAAATGCCAAAATATAATAAGCAAAAAGATTCCGTGTCAAGTCACACGTGCCATCACTCACATGATTGGCTTGTTGGGCACCTATGATTAGCAATAGTAATGCAAGATGGCCGCCCTCTTGCTTATACCAGTAAGGTGTTATCTCCTTCCCATCTCAAGATAACTATTTACGATAAGGAAATGCTCGCGATTGTGCATGCGGTGGCCAAATAGAGACCATACTTGATCGGGCGACGCTTTCAAATCAAGATCGACCATAAAAGCCTAAAATATTTCTTGAAGTAAAAGATATCTTCCCTCGAGCAGCAAAAATGGGTAACAAAGCTTCTTGGATATGATTATGAAATAACTTACAAAAATAGGAAAGAGAATATTATAAAATTACATGGGATGTTGAGATCTATTGTAAGTGATCGTGATAGGGTCTTTACAAGTAGATTTTGGACAGAGTTGTTCTAGATGCAGGATAGTAAATTGAAAATGAGTACGACATATCACCCATAAACCGATGATCAGACCGAAATGGTGAACAGGTGCTTGAAGACATACCTCAGATGCTTCACTAGTGACCGACCAAAAGAGTGGACAAAGTGGCTTCCCTAGGCCAAGTGGTGGTATAATACAACTTATCATTCATCCACAAAATGTACCCCCTATGAGGCTATGTATGGTATATTGGAAAATCTTGGGGGCGACATCATATGTGCAGCAGAAGAACAGAAAACAAAATCCCCAATTCCCGAAGATATGTTCGTTGTCATGCGAAGATTGGTACGCAAAATCCACGAAACTTAAAATTGCGTATAGAATATATTGTGTTACCTAGGGAGATCGTATATCCCTGAAACCCTACATATCTCTAGGATGGGGTGAAGGAGGTCAAGCGCTCTCTTCTCTAGCGGTGCTCCACACAGTAGGGCTGCGACGACGCTCCTCAAAACTCCAGGCCTACTTTGAGATGGAGAGGGCGAGGATAATAAGAGAGGCAAGCAAAGGCTCTAGCCTATGAACCACTGAATCCCTCCTATTTATAGAGGTCCCCTAGTAACTTAACCCTAATGGATCCTCCCCTATTGGGTATTGGATCTCCATCCAACTACCTAAGCCTCTTAGATTAGTGGATCTCTATCCAATAATATCTCATGAGCTCTTATTGGATCTCGTCCATGGGATCCAATAATTCAGGGGCTTATTGGATATCCAATAAGATAGGGGCTCCGACAGATATCTCATATCTGAACCTCTACTCATCGCAATGCCTACTATATGTATGTGACCCTCTAGGCCCAATATCGAGCTGGCCGTGAGTCATACATGTCAGAACTCCTTCTGACTTAGTGAATTATTATCTCCATAATAATTAACTCGACTCATCGATTATGGACGTACTAGACCACTATGCCACACTCCCCAAACGATACAGAGGAATCCAATCCATTGGACTTATCTATCCTCAGTTACCATGTACCTATAGTCCCTCATCCATCTAATATTCCAAAAATCGTACACCAAGCATGGTGCTGTCAGACCCATACGATTTCTACTCGAGTCTTGCTTTAATCGGATTCTCCCGGAGAACTCTTTCTCTCTCAATCCGAATGACCCTGGCCAGGGATTTGTCTAAGCAAGAATATATGGGACATTCCTCTCATGATACTAAGAGTGGATGATCCTCTATCGACACTCAATAGCCCTCATAAGGTTGACTACCACTCTCGAAGACCGATTGTGTTAGATCTAGGACATCCAAATCTATAAGTCTGGTATCAAAGAGTAGAGCACTCATACAGGACATCGTTGGTGTCTCAAGTCTAAAGACCAAATACACCATTGGGACTACGAAATCGCTATCTGATAATAAGGCATCATCAACCATCCAACAATCCGTAAGCGGATAAATCAATGAACTCATTCCTCAATGAGCACCTGTATTATCTCCCTAGTGTCCCTACACGAGCAACTATGAGACTAGTTACATCCATTATATGGACGGGTATATAACACACCAGTCTATCCGGTTATCTCGATGTCCCTCTCGAGTAACCTATGACCGGGATTATTTAGGATTTGTGTTTAAAGGCGAATTGGTCTCATTATCATGATCTTATCACGATCTGATTCCCATTACACAGATCCAAGGATATCATAATATATATGTGCATATATGCAACAAGCAATATAAAGTGATAAATGCCAAAATATAATAAGCAAAAAGACTACGTGTCAAGTCACGCGTGTCATCACTCATGTGATTGGTTTGTAAGGAACCTATGACTAGCATGGTCGACCTCCCCCTATGATCCTAAAATATGTGTTGGGCACCTCTAAAGTAGAACAAGTAGATAGGAAACTAGAGATAAAATGCTTAAGTTACTAAAAGATAATCTCACTGTAGCCCAAGCAAGGATAAAACAACAATATGATCAACACAAAGGAGAAAGAGAATTTTCAGTAGGAGATTAGGTCTTCCTACGACTCTAGCCATACAAGCAAACATCAATTCAGACCAGAGCATTTATGAAGCTTTCACCTCGGTTCTATGGACCCTACCAAATTTTGGAGCACATCGGAGCGGTAGTATACAGATTGGACTTACCCGCTAGCTCTCGAATCAATCCAGTCTTCCATGCGTCGTGTTTAAAGCTCAAGCTGGGACAAAATAAGACAACCTAAAGCCATATACCAAATATGACCACCCAAGGAGAATTCCAAACCTAGTCGAGTGCCATTATTAATCGACGGATCGTGACTCGACGACGATGACCCACTACTGAAGTGCTAAACTAGTGGGCGAACCTACCAGCAAAAGATGCCACTTTGGAGAATTATGATGACTTAAAGATCAAATTCACATAATTCATGGATCGACAGCCTCAAGGACAAGGCTGATTTGAAGACGACAGGTCTATTAGGACTCTAGCTAGGAGTCATAATTGAATTTTATTGAAAGGAGTATTCATGTAAAACCTACCTAGCCGACCCCTATTAAAGAGGTGAAGAGACCGACTAAGGTTAGGGTTAGTTGGGAGGTTGCTTCTAAGAGTAGAAGTCTTATTTTGAGTTGGTTAAAAGTAGGAGTCTTGAGTAGAAGTCCTATTAGGAGTTGGGGTTTAGAAGCTCTATAAATAATTATGTATTCATACTCTTTTGATAAGCAATAGATGAATCTTCTTAGCAGCAACTTGGAGAAAAGAACCCTTATAGAGTTCGAAGGAGGCCGATCCCCTAAAGAGATTAACCCCAAGCTTAGAATTAGCAGTGCCTCTAATAGAAGGTGCAATCAATAGGAAGTCCTCTTCGATACCAGAGATATTTGACAAATCTGCGCCATTAGCTCCTCCAATTTATTTATTTATTTATTTTTGGTGATGAGGTTAGTGAAAGCTCACTTTCAAGATGTGTTGAAGTCAACAACTCCATCATAAAAGAATACATAAGTAACAAGAAATCACAAAACAGTCGGAGCATCAGACTAAGTAACAAGAAATCACAAAACAGTCGGAGCAAATAGTCTGATGCTGCTGCTGCTATATACATGCATTCATGTTGTCTTTGTCCATGTCTCTTGCTGGATAACAATGTCTAAGTTGGACAACAAATTTAAGCTCTTTGAATGCCATAACAACATGCAACAGCTCCACAAGAAGGAATGGTTGAGAGATGGAGGAATAATATATTATGATCTTGAATTGGACTCATTTAAAAGAAAAACAAGCCGAACAAAGACAATTCAGGAGTAGCTTCACTATTGCCAGCACGAAATTGTTCAGCATACATTCTAGGAAGATAAAAGCTACAAATTGTAGATTCATGAAGAGTAAATCAGTCCAATCTGATATGCAAACAGTTTAATTATAGGGAACTTGAATCCTTTCTGGACCCGCAATCATATCCTCCCAGAGCAGATCAGAGAGAGCAAGCGTCACTTCCCCAACTTTTCCTGACATAAACATGAAAACATAACTACATAAGAATAAACATGAAAACATAACTACATAAGAGAGTCGCAACCAAGAATTTAGTATTATCTGCAATGAAAGAATAATTACTACCATCGCCAATTAGTTGATCATCCCACTGCACTATAGGCATTACGGGTAGCCCACTCCCAACAAACATCATTTCATCTGAATCTTTAGCTTGATCTATTGTCATATGAGCAGTCCTGATGGCTTTTAGGAGACCTTTCTCGATCAACTTGGGTGCTAACGCCACAAGCCTCTTAACGGTGCAGCCACTAAGTATCTTATCGAATGGTGGAAGCAGCAATTCCTTGCCCTTGCTTATAAATGCAACATTAACATTAGGGCCCTCTGCAATATAACCCTGGTCATCAACCCAGATCGAGGCAAAGGCACCCTTCTCTTCTGCTTCCATTACTGAAAGAACATTTTGGAGATAGTTCACATTCTTCATAGTAGCAAATAGAGGAGGCTTCATTGGTATGGTGGATGTGATAACTTTGACACCTTCCTTGCATTGAGAATAGTCAACATCAATAACTACCGCATAGAAGGCTGCCTCTGGACAGCCTGCTGATGATAACAAGAAATTCCCGGGACCTGCACTCAGCCAGTATCTAATTGAGCCCCTTTTGCACTTGGATGCTGCAGTCATTTGGATAAGTATACTACGCAAAATTTCGCGAGGGAAGGGGGAAGTGATCTTTGCTTTCGATGCAGACCTCAAGAATCGGTCCAAGTGGGCATCCAGCTCATACAGATACCTGTATATGTACATTCAGAGTCACATAAGCAATTACATTTTGGATGAGGAAAAAATCATGTTCAAACCAGCCAACCCTATTTTACATCTTTTTTTGTGCTGTGCATTTTATTCAAAAGAGAAGTAAACTAAACAATGTTTCGGTCAACCATTTTTTGCAATTTGCAGATCCTTAACTCTGAATTTGAATTCCTACTACTGCTTTCTTTATAAAAGAAAATGCTTCTCATTTCCTTATACCTGATTAGATATCTTCTTTGCAACAGTAATGGTTTAAGACCCACCTATGTCAGATAGCTGTAAGTCATTTACCTCCGCAAGTCAAATCCTTCTATTGCAACTCCATGAAAACGGTAAATTCACATGCATATCCAGAATAATCAGAGCTAACAACGAGTGGTTAACTCAAGTAATTATAACAGAAAGGAAAAATGATGGGTAGTAAACAATGTAGAAATTTGGTTCTTGGATAGCCTGTGTGAGATCCGGATGCTATGTAGAAACAAATAGTGAATCAAACTTATATAACAGTGACTAACAAGTATCCTAGGAAATCCAAATTTCCTTGATAAAAACCATGGTCTTTCAATCAGATTTCAACAAGGAAACTAACCACCGAATGCAAAATATAAACCAGCTGAAACAACTCATTCTAGACTACCAGCTGAACTTTGTATGAAACCATTTGCAAAGAGAGCAACATAAGTAAATTTTGAGCCCACCCATCCATAAGCATGGCGGTATCGAACACGCCATGCCCTCTATGAACCATGTGATCGTCGATGGGGATCACCATCACGGTCGGATCGAGAATTATCCCCCCGAAGACGCTGGAATACATCGCCGGGTACGGTTGCTTCTTCACGCTGCTCCATTTCTCCTTCAGCTTCTCCACAACCTAACAATCAGTTCGATCAACAACTCACTCGAATAAAAAAGGGAACTTTCTGCAATTAGGTTTCCGTAGGCTTTCAATTCAGACAGAAACGATGCCGATAGAAGCTGAAACTCGAAGGAAAGAGGTTTCAGTTCGTCTACCTCGGTGGCCGACGAATAAACTGGAACGCGGTGATGGCCTGAAACGTCGTCCTCCATGGCGAGGGAATCGAAGGGCGGAGGGCAGGTGGGAGTTCGCCGAGGAGAGGAGGGGTTTAAGTAGAGACGCGAAGAGATGCTTTCGCTTGTCGAGTAGCGACGGAGACCAAATGATGGAGATTAAACGTTAATCTGTTGCCGGCCGCTCTAAGGAGAGCTATTGCTATTATAATCTCCGCAGGTTAATACTCGTATCTTCCATCATAATTACGGGCGTTAGATGTGGCATTATCTTCGATCGAGATGGTCAGTAAATTGGGTTGGTCAACGTGATTAATGGATCACAAATGCAGCTACTAAGATACGTATTTGATACGTTATTAACAAAACCTTATCGAACAGGGTTTACTGTCTGTCATCTAAGCTCGTCGTTGTAGCTCTGGTTGAGCCGCGCCGGGCCAGAGCTCGCCGGGCCCGCTTGCGCCTGACTGCACGAGTCAGGCTGGCGCCGCTGGGCTAGCCGGATCAGCTCAGCGCCGAGTCTGATCCGCGCCGGATCGAGTCGTTTAGTTTTTACTGATAATATTAGTGGGGTTCATCTCACCTTTCAACCATGCCTCCTCCCTCTATTATCGGGTTTAGTTCGGTTCGGATCATCCTATGATATAAATTCAAATAATATTATTGGAGTCAGATATAATCTAAATAACAAGGAAATACCATAGCTTTATTTTTCGTTATTTTCTTTGTATTATTCAGATATCTCATTTATTTGCTGATAGTGCTCGGAGGCGGATTCTCTGCCCGAGGGAAGCGGGTGGCGTATATAGATCCGTGAAGCGACCAAGCGGGTCAGGTTCGGATCTAACGAATCCGGATCCGAAATCGCAACACGATATCTGTTTAATCGGAGAGGGAACGACGGGTTCCTCCTCTTCATCGCGAACGAACGCGACCGCGGTCTCCGCTTTTCCGTCGCCTCCTCCCTCTGTTGGTAAGATCTCGGTGAACTTCTTCTTCCTTGATCCTCTCTTTAAGCCCTAACATCGAAGTCTCTACCCCCAAAGGCTCACCACCCCCCTTTCATCATCGATCGATCTGCTCATCTGGGACTCGATGATGATCGCTGTTTGGATCCGTAGCTAATTTGATTTGATTCTGTGTAAGGACTCCGGAAAATAGTGATTTTTCCCCTTAAAAAGATTGGATTTCGAACTGATCCAAAGTTGAATTTGTTGTCTGATTAGGATTGATTTCTGTTCCATGTGACCTCTCAGATCGTTGCTGGTGGAATCGAGGATGCAGATCGAAGTACCCAATATAAAGAAATGGAATGTTATATACCCGGTGTACATCAACTCAAAGAAGACGGTCACCGAGGGCCGCAGGGTCAGTGCGACGAAGGCATGCGAGAATCCAACTTGCATTGAGATTGGTGACTGCTGCAGTTATCTCAAGATTCCATTTGCCATCGAGGTGCGTCAACCCACGGCACTTTTCTCCTTCCTCGGTTCATAATTTGCTGACTCGTAGATGTATGCCTTTAAACCTCTGCAGTTAGACAAGGCATATTCTCGGGACTTCATGCAGAGAGGGAGGGTCAGAGTCCTACTGAAAAGAGAAGATGGGTCTCTGTGTAACACGGACATTGGTTCAAGTAAGGGATCTTGGTATCTGGATTTTTCTCCATGTTGTATAATTCTATTTTCTATTAGTAGGTAAACAGGAACATTAGTATATAAAGTTATTTCAGAGCCAAAAGTGCCAACCATGTGGTACAATTGATGGCCAATGTTAAGCTGATATACCAAAGAACATTATGATGCTTTGGACTTCAGATACTTCTCAGATGTCTTCTTTATGACTTTGGAAAGGACTAGTTAACCCTTCTAAGATAAAAGATCAGCTTTAATGTAGACAGCAAATAATAAGGTATTTCTAAGGACCTATTCTTATTGGTACAACAAAACAAGGAAAGTTTTGTAGAATACATTGTGAATATAGGTTTTGCTGAATATTGATGCTGGTAATTTGCCAGTGAAGAATTCATCATTCATTTTGTAAATAACAAGGAAAACTAAGATTATTTTTTGTGTGCTAAAGTGCTAGAGCTTCACGCCATCATGAAGATGATTAGGTTTTAAGTAGATGAGGACTTGATTATTTAAGTGGTATTCTTCTTTCAGTTTCTTTCTAGAGCAAGCCAGGAAAACTAAGTATTGTTATTATTATTACTAGTGAATTCGAACCTCATTGATACTCATGTAATATTGTAATTCAGAAGTTTATGCAGCATGGCTGCATAATTGATTTCTTCCGGTATGTGATGTATTCTTGCCACAACCATTATGAGCCACAAAACTAATTCTCATGTGCTGTGGTCTTTTAATTTCTAGTATTAGGTTCAAGGATCTTATGTGATTCAGTTCACTCTTCTAGTTGAATTTTGCTCCAATCTAAAAACTGGAGAGGATGGTTGTGTTGGAGTTCACTCACATCTTTTTGCACTTTTTTCCTTGTAATAAGTGGCAATGATGGTCTTCACAGTGGCCAGACACTGCAGTGTTCTGCGCCTACAATTACAACAGTACACCATGTATAGAGTGTTTTTTATGCTTAAATTTGTGGTGTCCAACATGGTAGCCTTTAACAAGATTAAAATTCAATAAAAGTTCTGAATATATTTCAGCTTTCCTAGTTCCCTGAGACCTTTGTTTGTTCCAAATGGATCTGTAATATATTTTAGTCTGATGTTCTCAACTCATTTGATCTTTTTTTTAACATGTTTATTTCATCATTTTGTTTTTTACTGGCACTATACCTGGTTGCTTACAAATAAAAACATATTTTTCTTATTTTGTCACTAGCTGATATTTTCATCTTGGTCATACTAACATTTTTTTTACATGTTTTTCATGATTGTTTGACACTTTGCTAGGCGCTCGTCCGACCGAAACGAGACGCTAAAATATAAAAATATATAATATAATTAATAAATATAATTATTTAAATAAAAAATATGATATTAAATTAAAAAATCTTACATTATCACAATATCATATTAACAAAAAATCTCAAAATTTAAAACAATAAAAATAATTTTAAATAAATAAAAATTAGTAGTATTAAAATAAAAATAATATATTATTAATCTAATAAATAAAAAAATATTGTTACTAGTATACAATTAATAGTATACTGTTAATATACTGTTAACAGTATACTATTGAGTTGATGTGAGACGAGGGAGTAAGAGTAACGGTAGCGAGAGCGGGAGCGACGATAGTGGCAAGCAGCGATAACAGCGACAGCGATAGCCAGGGCGTAGTGTAAGAGTAAGACTGAGGCTGCTGACTAAGAGAAGCAGTAGTGGTAGCAACGAGCAGCGACAGCAGGAGCGGGAGTGGCGAGCGGTGATAGTGGCAGCGACAACAGCGACAATGAGTAGCGATAGCAACAAGCAGCGACAGTGATAGTGGAGAGCAGCGACAGCAAAGAGAGGCAACGACAACGGCAATAGAGAGGAAATGTCAGCGACAAAATCGCGAGCAGGGTTAGGGTTGGGGATGTCGTGAGAGGGATGCTGAGAGGCTGATATCGGTGCTTTAGTTGGTTCGATTGAACCAACTAAAGCATCGGAGACCGAACCAAATGTAAAACACTAGTTCGGTCGCTTGGTTTAACCGGGAGCTTGCCCGAAGCGCCCGACGCTTAGGCTCGGGCGAGCGCCCAGACGACGCCTCTTTGAAGCGAGGCGCTCGGGCCTCGTCTCGCCTCGCCTCGCCTCACCCGAGCACCTAGGCGAGCGCCTATTGAAATCACTACTTACAACCATCTTATACTAATTTGAGGGGCATGCCACAGTCAAACAGAAATTGTGATGTTCTCTTTGTTTTAACTGCTCCAATTTTAGTCCGTGGATAATGTCTTCATTATTCCTTTCTTCATTATTAATCTTTACTGCTACTTATTAATCTTAAATTTATCTCACTACTAATAATTTATGCTGCAACCATTCAAATTTAACTTAGAAATTCTGAGATTACTTGCCAGCCATCAAAAAGAAGAGTTGCGCTCCTGTGGCCAGTTAATGAACACTTTATTTTTCAGCGTCCTCCAGAATGAGATTATTCAATTTTCAGTCTATCCAACAAATATTATTTTACATATGAGAACTTTGCATTCTGTTCCATTGCCACCGCTTAGTGGATTTTCATTAAGGACCATCCAACCTATCATTTTTCCTATTTTTTTCTTGTTTCTTGTCAATGCACTTACCAGTTGTTGATGAACTACAGAAAAGCAGCTGATGCTGAGGGTGGCGGAGTTAATTCCGAAGCACCATGGAAGGGCTAAAAAGCAGGAGCCTGCGAACACTTCTACTGCAACAGTAGGACCTTCAAAATCCGGAAAGGGTGGAAAGAAGAAAAGATGATCGAATGCCAATTACAGACGCATCGCCTCTAGAAAGTTTGTCATAATGTCGGAAGAACATAAAATTACCTTTGAAGCTAACTTTGGAGTGACAGAAATCTTCTGTAACATGACTTATCCACATCTTCATCCCGTTGCTCTTTGACTTTCATCTTTTATCTTTTTCCTGTCATATTAGATTTAACTCAGAATATTTAGTGTAGTTGTTGTCGGCCCTTTTGATTGCTTAACTTTTACACCAATGTTGCTGTAGTCTTGAATTGGCTGCAAATGTGGTCGCTCTACCAATTTATGAGCAGGTCTTATATATCTCATCACGTGTAGTCGAGTCTTTTTCATTGCTTGTGCTCTCTGTCGTCGGAACTTGTCATTATTTTTCATGTCAACTCGAGCAACACTTGATCATCAACTTAGTTATTATAGGTATTTTGACCGTAATATAATATTCTTTTATATCTTTTCTTTTGTGCAAATGATGAGTTTTGATCCTACAACCTTATGATAACTAAGCTAATTATCATTTTAAAGATTTGTATGATAAAATTTTGAATCCTTGGCTTGAAATAAGGACATTTAACACCTGATTGATTGCGTTTGAGTAGAAAAATATATAAATGATATCTCGAATACTCGATCCAAAGTAAGTGAATCATCACTGCTAGATTAATATTCTAAGAGTGGGTTTGTAGAATGAGATTTTGAGCCAGTAAGTGAATCTTTTTGAATCAGATAGATCGTAAGCTGCATCAGATATAAATCTTTTTGAAGATTCAGGATGAATCAGATACATATATTAAGCTAGGTAATGAATCTTTTTGAAGATTTATTTTATTTCAATTCCAAGATAGATTTACAATGCGAGTAAAATTTTGGCTAGTAAAGATGTATATTAGTAGTTAGGGATCTAAAAAGTTGATATTCATGAAACAATATCCCATATCCACATTTGGAATATCAAGTTTGTTGTACTCCGACCATTACATGCCCTTGAGATATCAGAAATATAAATCGAGGATTAATTACAGATTACCTCATATGGTTAGATCTCGTTAGCATCTCAATCCCTAGACAAAAAATTTACATTGAAACCCCAATAGTAACGAAAGTGAAACCAAATGAAATATGTTAGGAGGAAGAGGAGGCAAAGCGGTGCAACGTCGATGCATATCCTTCATCTCATTGCCCTGCCTCCTCTTCTTCGTCACCAATATTCAAATCAACATCGACAAGGTCTACCATCATGTCGTTGTCACCAACCATCACCACAATAATCACCTACGACATCATTGTCTGTCACCATCATTAAAATTATTTTTTTACCTATCATTTTCGTGTCATTCATGCATATACTATCACGTGCTATACCCTTCGTCAGTAAAGCTGATGGCATTAGGGTAAATGTGGTTTAAATGTTTCACTTTCATAACTATATAAATTTTAATATAATTTTTTTAAGTATAAGAATCGGAATACTAAAGATGTCTAACTACAAAGGGTAATATATAATTAGCCCATAAACTAAAGGTTAAAATAAGATAAACTAAGATTCTTTTAACATATAAGAAAAGATAAAAAAGGGATGTCATGGCACTTTCCATGGACAAATAATATATCATCCAACACAGCATGCGAATGGTATATTACACATGTAAAAGAAACTGATGCCAGCTTAAGGTTTCACAAGATACTGAAATATCAAATCCACCTCCAATTCTTCAGAAAATAATTATAGAAATACCCATTGCAAAGCATCCAAAGGCTACCCAGGGGCTTAGGCGTACACCTGATTAAAATTGAGATGGTTGTCAGATGAATACACAAACTTCAGCAAGTTCCTACAGTGTCTGGAAAAAAAAAAAGAAAAAGATGATGACAAAGGAAAAGTTGCCTACACAACCAGTAATAATGATGCATAGACATGGTAGCTAATTGTGGGAAGACGATAGAGGGAGGAATAAACAAGACTTTACTAAGACAGAAGGAAAGATTTGAATGCTATTTAAGTTAACGAGAGACTTCAACTGGTAAATAGAACCATGTAGTCAATTCCAATTAGTTGGGTCATTATGGCTTATTGTTGCATGGATATAGTAGCTTGGAGAGGCTCCAATGGGTTTTCCGAAGATGCATCTGGTTCAATAACTCAAGACACCAAGAAAGAATTCTAGGCATCTAAAAGGTCTACGAAATTGCCTATGCATCCAGTACTTCACATGGCAGCTCGTAGATAGTAGGTAGACTTTGCTAGATAGAAAAAAAGATATAAATGCTCTTTTATCTAACTAGAGATTTTGCCACGTCAAATGTTTCAGATCCATGTAGCTGACCCCAAATAGTTGGGTCTTTATGATTTATTGTGGCATATATATAATAGCTTGAAGATGCTCAAGTTTTTATAGCATGGTTATGCTTCAAAAGCTCAAGAGACTAAGAAAGAATTCTAGGCAACCAAAATATCTAAAAGCAAATGAGAACCATTTAATCATTTACTCCAAGTATGACAAAATTCACGATGTTCATAAATCAGTTATGACCTTGATTAAGAAAAACTTCATATATCAGCTAATTTAGAAAATCACAATGCTGTGTTTTCTAACTAGGATGGCTTGTCTACTCTTTTTATAGTAAGTTCTTTGCTAGTTCAAATAATTGCCTATACTTTCACATGTGAAACATTCTTCAATGTTGTTGGTTACAGTGAAGGGCATGCATTTGTTTGCAATGACCTCAGTCCTACAAGAAAATTTAGTTCTATCCTTTTAGATTAATCTCAACTATACTGAAAATACCAAAATATCTTAAATATCTTAAGTTGTCAGCAAACAGCGTATGTAGTACTGTCATTCTAGTTAAGACAGCTGAAGCTTAGGTTTAAATTCTGCTTCAAGTAAATACTTCTTTAAACTCTTAATCACTCTTTTCAAATCCCAGTAGAAATTATAAACCAAACATTCAGAATTCATTCTAAGTTACTATCATGTGGAATATGCACAATGCAGCATTATGACAATCAACTCCATCACAAACAATCACATTCCATAGTAAAGTTTGTTATTTGTATTTAAAAATCTTTACTTCATGAATTTAGCATAAAATTCTGCCCATTGGTTTGAGTCTCTAAATTTAGTATAGTTTATTGCTGATATATAGAGTATTCATATTCTACAACCTATATTATCAGTAAGAAACATGCATATTTCCATTTACAATACAATAAAAGAAGTATCAAAAACTAATGGCAAAGTTTCCAATGATCCACTCCTAGCGAGTTAAACATTTAAATAATGTACCTATTCTAGCTGCCTTCCAGAAGAAGCCACGAAACCTGCCAAAAATTGAAGTTCTAATATGAAACACTACTCAATTATATAATGAGATAGATAATTTTTCATATCATCACTAAATAATTTATAAGAGTTACAAATTTGTGTCTTGAACATTACCTATGTGTGTTTCAAATTCTTCATCCATTAAAACCATACAAGAGTATGTTTGGAAGAAGAGCTACATTGTTTAATAGCAGACAATGAAACAGATGTAAACATAAGCAGTTATGGGAAACAGCACTCTTAACAGTTATGCAAACTGATAGGTGATTTACTATCCATACAAGCACCTATATTGCTGTACGAAACTTGAAAATGCTCTCAAACAACACCTAAAATTAAATTTTTAGCTGGTCATCTTCCACAAAATCAACAGAAAGCAGGCTGTCTGACTTTCAGCCAGTCAAGTTTCTAAATTTGTCTTAATCCGACTTTGTCAAGACTATTTTCTTCTTCAACAGAAATTTCATAACCATCACCATGGTTACCATTTGACAAAAACAATTTGCTCTTCAAATTTTTCATGAAGGTCCTTAAATTGCTCTTTGAAAAGCGAAAAAGGCCAGAAGCCATATAACTCAATGTCATGCAGCTTGCTCATTTGCCATTAAGATAGCTGGGAGGCATATAATTAAAGTTCTCAGATACTTAGAAGCCTATTAGAATGTTCTATTTTATCAGACAACATTCTAATATGTCCAGAAACCAGTCAGTAGCAATCACTCCATCCATGCTACAGGAGGAAGAAAAGAGGCCTTTTTCCACCGTCCTTTTGCATTGTCCCAATAAATCCCCTTTGCGTTTCCCTTCTCCTCACCACTAACCTGCTTAGATTTTCCATTCCCACAACATCTCCATCATTCTACCTGATTAAAGCTGCTTAATTGCTTCTAGTGCTAGCAAAAAGACTCTCTTCCGCATTTTCCATCACTTCATACCCGCAAATCATTAAGTTGTTACAACGCACAGGTTCCCATGAGAAACCCTAGAATCGAGAAAGAAAATAAGTAGATCCATATTTACCCGGTCTTCCTCTCGAGAATGGCAGGGAACTGCATCTTGATGTAGGTGCAGGTGCAGATCACCAGCAGCACCACCGTCAGGAACGAGTGGAAATTGAACAGCGCCGACTGCGGGAGAGGGTAAGCACGGCATCGGCATCAAAGATCCGCCACAAAACCCCCAAATTTAACCAAGATTGAGCGAAGAAAAGAGAAGAAAGATGAATCCAAAGGACGATGCGGGTGCCGATCATTACCATGGGAGGCGATTCAGGGCTCGATCGAGGCTTTCGTCACCATGTGCGGAGGCTGAGCTTGTCAAATTCTTTATTAATGAGCACGAAGCAGAGGGGAATACACGATGCAATTTTTATTTTATTCCCTCACAGTCATATTCTTTATTATTAATTACCACAAGACTCGATATATATCTAGAGAGAGAGAGAGAGAGAGAGAGAGAGAGAGAGCTTACTTTTGATAAACTTAGGTAAACTATTACTAATCAAAATTATCAATAAATTATTTTTTTAAAAAAATTAAAATATATAGTGATTTCACTTATCATTTTTATTGATAATTTAACTCCAATTTTGTAATTAAATTTAGAGAATATTAAAATTACAAATATATGAGGATATGCTTATAATATTTTGAAGGGTATAAATGGTAAACTAAAATTTTAGATTTTGTTTAAAATTTACTACATCTCTTTTTTATTATTTATAATGTAACACCCTACTCTTAGCTTTCGTATAGAACCAAGCAAGACTATTAGAGACATGTACACTCATTTTACGGATATCATTAATAGTCTAAAAGCTCTTGGTAAAAATTTTTCGAATCTTGAACTTATGAATAAAGTTTTACGATCACTTTCTAAAAATTGAAATTCGAAAGTAACGACAATATAAGAATCAAATGACTTGAACTATTTTCTGATTGAAGAACTTATTAGGCCTTTGATGACTAATGAAATGACTCATGATGAACATGAGAACTACCTTTTAAAGAACAGGAAGGATTTGACACTTCGAATAATATAATACCACTTGAGTGATAACTGATGATGATGACCTTGAACTTCTCACAATAAAACTCAAAAAGTACTTAAAATAAAAATTAAAAAGTAAAAATGAACTTCAAAAGAAGAAGTTATCAAAGAAGAAGAAAGTATTCAAGGCGGCTTGGGACGAATCAAGTTCATCTAAAGATGAAGAACAAACCAACAAAGGTAAGGTGGCAAACTACGCCTTAACGATTTTTGACGATAAGGTAACCAAAACCCCTTTGCTTTATTTTGAAATTACTTGATGCATTTCATATGCTATTTTTAAATTAGTATATAAAATATAAATAAATAAATAAAAGGGGATCATGCTTTTCTTTTTCTGGCTATTTTGAAAAAATTGATCATGACAATTGCATGTTTTATGATAAAGGAACAAAATGTTATATTTTAAATCTAATACTTGTACACCTAATAAGATTAATTCTATGTATGTTTTAAGAAGTAATAATGTGTATCTTGATGATTTCCATATTACTTTTTGATTTTGATTTTGATTTTGATTTTAATTGAAAATGCTCTATGTTTAATGAAATCATGCTTGATGTTTTAATAACATAATGATGTAAGACATAATAAAAATATTAAAAGATTTTGTATCATGATGATTTTATATTATGCATGAGGATTTGAAGTAATGATTTGAAATCATATGTTTTGGAATTATATGTTACACCTTTTGATCTTGATGATTTTTATGATTTATGATTTAATGATCTTTGTCTTTTGGTTTTAAACGATGATATATGTTTTAATTTGGCATAAAAACAAAGACATGCTTGCATGAAATAGAAAGGGAATGCATTTTTCTTGCCTATCGAGTTTTTAAAAAGAGATTGATGAATTTATTTGTATGAATCTCTTAGGACTATGAAAAAGATTCCAATGATTTGATGATTTGAATCTAAATGAGATTTTTTCAATCAAATCATGAACTTTCTCTTGAGATCTCTTCTATTTTATGTGAATCAAGATCTCTTCTTTGTTCTTCTATGTTTCTTCTTACCATTTACTAACGAGGAGATTTTTTGTATGAATCATAAGATTTCTTATGCATGAATTGAAATCTTTTTCTCCTATGTTTCTTTTTGCGATTAACTATAGAGAATATCTTTTTCGGAATTCAGGACTTCAAATTTTTTTTGAAGATCTTTTACTATGTGATCTCCTAAGATTTCCTTTTAATTATTTAAGAGGAGATTTGTCAAAATGAATCATGTCTTTTGGTATTCACATTATCTTTGATATTATCTTTCATGGCATGATGTGTAATTCCTTTATATTTGTGATTATAAACCTTATGCTATAAGTAGAGCATTGATGTAAAAAAAAAAAAATGTTAGCATATCAAGAGAACCAAAATTGCTAGTTTGAATGTTAAATTTAGGCAAATTGTTAAACTCTCATTATACATTTTTTGGATCATGATCTTGACTTCTTAATTTTTATGACTTGAGTCTTCTTTTTGAATCAAGATAATTCCCTATCATTCCTTCTATCTATAAAAGAAGAGATTTGTCAAAAATGACACATGGTCTTTTGGTATTCATGAATTGATCTTTTATTTTTTATGATTGAAATTTTGATGCAAATTTATCTTTATTATTTATCTTTGTCATGATATGAAAATTGATGTAAAGGAAAATGAATTACACTATTGTATTGTTATTCTGTTCTTTTTGCCAATGACAAAGAAGGAGAAAGAATTGTTAGTGTGCATATCTCAAAAGAGAAAAACATGCTATCTTACACATTTGCTGAGAGTTTGCTAGCTTGCATACTTAAAGAGAAGCAAAAAGCTTGCTCATCTCAAAAGATGCAAAAATTATCAACTTTTATATGTATAAAATTTGCTAGCTTGCATGTTCCAAAATTATGTAAAACTTACTAAATTTGCTAACTTGCAAATTGCAAGGAGAAAGAATTACTAGAAACGCAAAAATGCTAGCTTGCATGTTTCAAGTAGATGCAAAAACATGCTATCTTGCATATCTCAAAAGGTGTAAAAATTTTACAAAAAACTTGCTAGCTTGCATGATGATAAATACAATGATTTGAAATTATATCTCAAAAACTTGCTAGATGCACTTTTCCTTTTTGTTGATAACAAAGGGGGAGAAGATGTGATGATGAGTTGAATCATGCATGGTAGGATGTAATATATTTTGATATTTTGATACCATGATGATACCTATGATAATGATCATGCATATGATGCATGCAATACTCATGATTTTATTACGATGATGTATATGATGTATTGCATATGATGTGAATCATGATTGCTTTAACTTGAATTCAATTTAAATTCAATGTTCAATCAATATGACACATTGATAGGGGGAGTTTAGTTTAAACTCCGTCATCAATTGGTTATCATCATCAAAAATGGAGAAATTATTGAATCTCATATTTTGATAATGAAATCAATTGATGAGTTTATGATTTGATCTGCATTTTAAGTGACGTAAGAAACTTCGATTAGGGAGAGACAATTAAAGCAGAAAGAATCATGTTGGGTCAGAGAGAAACATGTCAGAAGATTGGACGTCGAGCCGAAGGATCGGTCGACGTATCAGTAGAAGGCTTCGGGCCATGGGTTCAGGCATCAGGCTAAGAAGAGTGAAAATTACGCCAAGAAAATTAGAGTTGCGGAGGTTAACTAGCCAATTGGGCAATAGGTTGTAAGAGAGGATAATGCACTGAAGAATTGAATGAAGCGTCGATGAACCAATGACATGCCGGACAACATATGATTCTGTTAGGAAAGAGTCGGCACTAAGAGGGGGGGGGGGGGGGAAAATTAGTTCCCCGAAAAAATCACTCCGTTTTTATGTAAATCAGATTTTTATAGTGGTTCGATCGTCGTGACCTACATCTACTCCACCGATTCCTCTTCCGTCGAGGCCACCAACATCCATTATCGGTCTTCCTTCAATAGGCGAAGACCAACTACCTTTTACAGCTCTTTCTCCTTTTACCGGGTTTAGGAGATAACCCTTACACCCCCACTTACTCCTCTCTCAAACTATTCTAACACTTAGAAGAAGGAGAGAAGTTCACACAAGATTACAGCAGCGTTTCTCACTTTTAAATACTCTGTGCTTATGTGTGTTAACCAGGGATGAGAGGGGTATTTATAGGCCTCAAGTTGATTCAAACTTGGAGCCTAAAAACATCTCATTCCAGGTTTCCTAGGTACGGGCAGTACCACCACCTGTTCTGGGTGGTACCACTGCTAGTGTCAGTCTGACACTAACACTGCACTAGGCGGTACCACTGCCCAGTCTGACGGTACCACCGCCTAACACAGTTTCGGAGATTGTGCCACCTCTTGGGTCACTGTTTGGGTATTTCAATAGGCTCAACACAATCCATACATTGGCCCAATTGGCCCATAATTGGATTAGCCTAATTCCAATCCTAATTATATGCTAACTATGAAATTTAAGACATTTACTAAGCTAAACAAGTCCCTAGGTCTTGGTTTCTTCCTGCAAGCTTCCGACGATCTTCCGATGAACTTCCGACGATCTCTCGGTAATGTTCTAATGGACTCCCGATAAGCTCTTGGACTTCATGACAATCTTCTTTGTGAGTTTTGATGAGCTTCTTTGGCAAGCTCCTGGACTTCTCGGTCAATTTCGATAGAACTTCCGATGAATGTCCGGACTTTCGACGAACTCTCGAACTCCTAATGAAATCGCATTCTTGACTCCGGGACTTCATTTTGTTTTATGCCTTGCTATCATAGTTAATCTTGCATATATAAAAACACACTTCGATCTAGATAATTATTACTAAGCATAAATCATGTTGTCCGATATGTCATTGGTCTATCGACGCTTCGTCCGATTCTTCGGCGCATCATCCTCTCTTACAGCCTATTGCCCAATCGGCCAGTTGACCTTTGCAACTCCGATATCCTTGGCACAATATCTGCTCTTCTTGGCCCGATACCTGAACTCATGGTCCGAAGCCTTCTGTCGATACGTCGATCGATCCTTCGGCTCGATGTCCAATCTTCTGACATGTTTCTCTCCGACCCAACATGATTCTTCCTACTTTAATTGTCTCTCCCTGATCGAAGCTTCCTGCGTCACTCAAAACGCAGATTATATCATAAACACTTATCAATTGGTTTCATCATCAAAATATGAGATTCAACATATTCAAGCTTTGTAATAATTGTCTAGATCGAAGTAGGTTTTAAGTGTGCAGGATTAACTACGATAGCGATCAAGGCATAAAGCAAAATGAAGCCCCGGAGTCAAGAACGAGATTTCGTTGGGAGTTCGAGAGTTCGTCGGAAGTCCGGACGTTCGTTAGAAGTTCTGCCGGAATTGACCAAGAAGTCCAAGAGCTTGTCAAAGAAGCTTATTGGAACTTGCCAAGAAAATCGTCATGAAGTCTAGGAGCTTACCGGAAGTCCACAGGAACATTACCGAGAGATCATCGAAAGTTCATCAGAAGATTGGCGGAAGCTCGTTGGAAGAAACCTAGACTAATCGGACTTGATTTGCTCTATATATGCCTTAAAATTCGTAGTTAGCACATAATTAGGTTGGAATTGAGCCAACTCAATTAGGGGTCAATTGGGCCCAAGTTTGGGCTATGTTGAGCCAGGTGAAAGGCCCAAATATTGACCCAATAGGTGGCATCGTTAGTGGCTCAATCTACGAGGCATAGTCTCTAAGACTATATCAAGCGGTGGTACCACCTAGACATAGTCTTCTAGGCGGTGGTACCGCCAGACTAGGCGATGGTACTACCTAGTATCAGTGCTATAGGTATGTCTTACACATCATTTCATAAGTCATTAATGACCCTATAAGTCCTTCAAGTGAACAGTTATTCAAGTCATTTACTTCTTGGATTGCAGTCAGTTTTGGATCCCAACTTTTTGGAAGAGATCTTAGAATTTTATTGACAAGTTCAATGTTAAAAAAAGTTTGACCAAGTGCTTTCATACCATTGACGACATCCGTAAAACGAGTGTACATGTCTCCAATGGTTTCGCTTAGTTTCATTCGAAATAACTTAAAACTATGCATCAAAAGATTAATTTTAGGCTTTTTAACTCTACTTATGCCTTCATGTGTTACTTCGAGTGTGTACCAAATGTCATGTGCAGTTTTGCATATAGAAACATAATTAAATTTATTTTTGTCTAAAGTATAAAATAAAGCATTTATCAAAAAAAAAAAATTCTCCAAATCATTCTATTCATTCATTGGTTTGAAAGACTTTTGAAAACCACTTTTCAATGATATTCCATAAATCGAATCCATAGAAAGCAAGAAAATTCTCATTCATGTTTTCCAATATGTATAGTTCATCCCATTAAACATAAGAGGATGAGTGATAAAGTGACCCTCTAGATTGTTGACAAAAGCCATTTAGTCTCTCTTGGGTGTTAAACCAACGGAGAGAAACTTGGCTCTGATACTAACTATTAGGACCATTTTGGCACTAAGGAGGGGTGAATTAGTGCTTTCGTAAAACTCCGATGGTTTAAAAAAATTTCGTTCGATGAAAAATCATATCAGAAATGTGCTTGACTTAGAGGGGACTAAGCAATTAACTTAGAAAGTAATAGGAGAAAATAATAAATAGAAATGCAAATAAGTTTATAGTGGTTCGATCATCATGACCTATGTCCACTCTTGATTCCTCTTTTGTCGAGGCCGCTAGTGTTCACTAATGGTTTTCTTTCAATGGGTGAAGACTAACTACCCTCTTATAATTCTTTCTCCTTTTTATAGGTTTCAGAGATACCTTTACAAGTCTTATACCTCTCTTAGAATGATCACAATACTTCAAGTAAGAGGAGGAGGACACTTAGCACTTTTTCAAGACTTTTATAACTTAGAATCTCAAGGCTTTTTGTTCTCTTTTCGTGTTCTTTCATGTAGGAAAGAGTGGGATATTTATAGGCCCCAATGACTTCAAAATTAGAGCAAAAAATGGTCTCATCCTGGGTTTCCGAAGTACTAATAGTACCACCGCTAGTATTGGGCGATACCATCATCTGCCAAACTGATAACTACGCGTACCATTGCCTATCAGTCTGACACTAGGTGGTACCATAGCCCAATCTTACATTGACACTAGGCAAAACAATTGTATAATCTGGCCAGTACCACCGCCTGACACAGCCTAAAAGATTGTGTCTAGGCAATACCACCGCCCAATCAGTGCTTGGGAGATAGCTTCTAGTGGTTCTACCGCCAGACCCTGCTATAGTTCACTAAATAGGCTAAATAGCAGGCCCAATTTAGTCCTGATTCATGCCTAATTGGCCCTTTATTGAGTTAATAGGGTTATACCCAAAACTAACTCAATTTACAACCTAACTACGATAATTAAGACCTAACTATGATAATTAAGGCTTAAACAATTTTAAGACACAAAATCTAAGTTGTCTGGCATGTCATTGGTTCAGCCAAACTCCTAGCAAACTTTCGATGCATCGTTTGAACCTTCGGCGTATCGCCCGATCCATTGGTATATTGACTCCCGCAACGTTCGATTCTTCCGGCCCAATGCCCGATCTCTTACTCTGGCCCAATATCTGATTCTTCTACTTTAATTGTTTTACCTTTTCTTGATCGAAGTTAGTCTTGCATCACTTTTCTAAAAACACAGATTAGATAATAAACTCATTAATTGATTTTATTATCAAAATCCAGTTTCAACAAAAGTCTCATCCCCGAGTTTTTGGGGTACGGGCGGTACTACCACTAGTGCTGGGTGGTATCATCGCCTGCTACCCTGAGCATTAGTAATACCATCGCCTGACATAGTTTGGGAGACTGTCCTAGTGGTACCACCGCTAGTATGGGCGATACAACCGCTTGATATTGGACGGTACCACCGCTAACCCTAGTGGTACCACCGTCGAGTTTTTCGAAAAAGTACATTTCGTACTTTCTAGCTCACAGGCAATTCCATCGCCTAGCCTAACTTTAGGTCACCGAATTGGCCTTTCAATGGACCCAATTCAATCCTAATTCAGGCCCAATGGACCCCTAACCAAGTTGGTATGGTTACACCCAAAACTAACTCAATTAAACTCTAACTTACTTCGATCAAGATACAATAACTACAAATCATGAAGCCTATATTGTTTGGCATGTCATTAGTTCATCCGGCACTTCGTCTGAACTTCCAACACGTCATCCTTTCCTTCAGCGTATTGTCTGATCCATTGGCATGTTGACCTCCCATGTTAGGATCAAGAGCGACACTAAGAGGGGTGGTGAATTAGTACAACAAAAAAATTATAATTTTTAAAAGTCTTCATTTCGATTAAAACCGATTCCGACAAAAATCGTTTCGTAAGGAGTTTAACTTGAAAGTGTATGGGAGTGTAGAGAAGGCAGTAAGAAAGTAATGTAGCTTTCAGTAATGTAATTTGCACAAACTGAAAAGTCTTCGTTTCGATTAAAACCAATTTCGACGAAAATCGTTTTGTAAGGAGTTTAACTTGAAAGCGTATGCGAGTGTAGAGAAGGTAGTAAGAAGGTAATGTAGCTTGCAGTAATGTAACTTGCACAAATTGAAAAGCAAACCAGAATTTAGAGTGGTTCGGTCTTTGTGGCCTACATCTACTTTCAGATTTCTCCTCCGTCTAGGTCACTGGCATCCACTAAAGGTCTTCCTTCAATAGGTGAAGACCAAACACCTCTTTACAGTGCTTTCTCCTTTTCCCGGGTTTAGGATCCAGTTTCAACAAAAGTCTCATCCCCGAGTTTTTGGGGTACGGGCGGTACTACCACTAGTGCTGGGTGGTATCATCGCCTGCTACCCTGAGCATTAGTAATACCATCGCCTGACATAGTTTGGGAGACTGTCCTAGTGGTACCACCGCTAGTATGGGCGATACAACCGCTTGATATTGGACGGTACCACCGCTAACCCTAGTGGTACCACCGTCGAGTTTTTCGAAAAAGTACATTTCGTACTTTCTAGCTCACAGGCAATTCCATCGCCTAGCCTAACTTTAGGTCACCGAATTGGCCTTTCAATGGACCCAATTCAATCCTAATTCAGGCCCAATGGACCCCTAACCAAGTTGGTATGGTTACACCCAAAACTAACTCAATTAAACTCTAACTTACTTCGATCAAGATACAATAACTACAAATCATGAAGCCTATATTGTTTGGCATGTCATTAGTTCATCCGGCACTTCGTCTGAACTTCCAACACGTCATCCTTTCCTTCAGCGTATTGTCTGATCCATTGGCATGTTGACCTCCCATGTTAGGATCAAGAGCGACACTAAGAGGGGTGGTGAATTAGTACAACAAAAAAATTATAATTTTTAAAAGTCTTCATTTCGATTAAAACCGATTCCGACAAAAATCGTTTCGTAAGGAGTTTAACTTGAAAGTGTATGGGAGTGTAGAGAAGGCAGTAAGAAAGTAATGTAGCTTTCAGTAATGTAATTTGCACAAACTGAAAAGTCTTCGTTTCGATTAAAACCAATTTCGACGAAAATCGTTTTGTAAGGAGTTTAACTTGAAAGCGTATGCGAGTGTAGAGAAGGTAGTAAGAAGGTAATGTAGCTTGCAGTAATGTAACTTGCACAAATTGAAAAGCAAACCAGAATTTAGAGTGGTTCGGTCTTTGTGGCCTACATCTACTTTCGGATTTCTCCTCCGTCTAGGTCACTGGCATCCACTAAAGGTCTTCCTTCAATAGGTGAAGACCAAACACCTCTTTACAGTGCTTTCTCCTTTTCCCGGGTTTAGGAGATAACTCTTACAAGCATCACTCCTCTTTCTTGGATGTTTACAAAGCTAAGAGAGGGAGGGGAGGACTTTTTCTCACTTTAACAACACTTAAATACCCCAACAATTCAAGAATGATTTAACACTTTCGTGCCCTTTCATGTAGAAAATGGTGGGGTTTTTATAGGCCCCAATGGTTTCAAAAATAGAGCCAAAAAGTGTCTCATCCCTGATTTTTGGGTACTAGCGGTACCACTGCCATTATTGGGTGGTACTACCGCCTGACATTGGGTAGTACCACCACCTAGTCTGGGCGGTACGACCGCCTAACAGAGCTCAGAGACCGAGCTCTGGCGGTACCACTGCTAGCAGCATTAATTGCTAGTAGTACCACCGCCTGACAGGGGCAGTACCACCGCTCAAAATTTTCAGGAGATCGAGTCTCCTAGGTGAGGCCACCGCCGGCCCTGGCGATGCCACCATCGACCATGTTTTCAAGGGCTGAATGGGCTATTCAATCTGGCCCAATTCAGCCCTATTAAGGGCCCAGTTGGCCCTTAATTAAGTTAGTGGGATTACCTCCCAATTCTAACTCAATCTACTATCTAACTACAATAACTAAGACATAATGAAAGCACTCTTGTTCCGGTATGTTAATTGCTCCTCCGGCGATCTTCGTGCGATCTTCCGATGAACTTTCGGTAATGTTCCAGCGAACTCCCAGCAAGCTTCTGGACTTTACAATGATCTTCTTGACATGTTCCGATGAGCTTCTTTAGCAAGCTCCTGGACTTTTCAATTAGTTCCGGCATAACTTCTAATGAACATCTGGACTTCCGACGAACTCTTGAACTTCCAACGAGATTTCGATCTTGACTCCGGCGCAACACCTGCTTTATGTCTTACTACTATCGTAGTTAATCCTATACACTTTTCTCAATATATAGGTTAGATCAAACAATTTACAATTGATTTCATCATCAAAATCCGAGATTCAACAATCTCCCCCTTTTTGATGATGACAATCAATTGATGACGGAGTTTGTTGAATCTCGAATTTTGATGATGAAATCAATTGATAAGTGTTTATGAATTTGATGACGGAAGAATCATGTTGGGCCGGTGAAACGTGTCAGAAGATTGGACGTCGAGCCGGAGGATCGGTCGACGTATCGACAGAAGGCTTCGGGCCATGGGTTCGGGCATCGGGCTAAGAAGAACAGATATTGCGCCAAGGATATCGGAGTTGCGAGGTCAACTGGCCGATTGGGCAATAGGCCGCAAGAGAGGACGATGCGCCGAAGAATCAGATGAAGCGTCGATGGACCAATGACATGTCGGACAACATGATTCATGCTTAGTAATAATTGTCTAGATCGAAGTATGTTTTTGTGTATGCAGGATTAATTATGATAGGAAGGCATAATGCAAAATGAAGTCCCGGAGTCAAGAACGCGATTTCGTTGGGAGTTCAAGAGTTCGTCGGAAGTCTGGACGTTCGTTGGAAGTTCTGCCAGAACTAACCGAGAAGTCTAGGAGCTTTGCAAAGAAGCTCATCGGAACTCACCAAGAAAATCGTCATGAAGTCTAGGAGCTTGCCGGGAGTCCGCCGGAACATTGCCGAGAGATCGTCGGAAGTTTGTCAGAAGAAACCAGACTTATCTTACTTTGATTATGTCTTAGGAATCGTAGTTAGCACATAATTGGAGTTGAGATTGGGAGGTAATCCCATCAACTATGTTAGGGGCCAACTCGGCCCGAAGTTGGGCTGGTTTGGGCCAGATTCAAGGCCCAATCAAAGTGCTGAAACCCTAGCTGGCGGTGGCACCACCAGGGCTAGTGGTGGCACCTCCTAGGGAACAGCACCCTAGGAAATCTGGGCGGTGGTACCACCGGCAGCAATGTTGCCAGCGCTGGTACCGCCCCTATTTGGCGGTGGTACCGCCCAGTACAGATCCTGCGGTGGTAGTACCGCCCAAGAACGACGGTGGTACCACCAATACCCAGGAAACCTAGGATGAGACCTTTTTAAGCTCCAAGTTAGAATCAACTTGAAGCCTATAAATATCCCTCATCCCTGGTTAACTAACACAAGCACAGAGAATTTAAAAAGGGAAAAATGCTATAGAAATCTCTTGTGAGAATCCTCCTCTAGTCTTAGTGTTAGAAAAGTTTGAAGAGAGGAGTGAGTGCTTGTAAAGGTTGACTCTTAAACCTGTGAAAAGGAGAAGAGGGGTGTAAGAAGGAGGTTAATCTTCGCCTATTAAAGGAAGATCGATAGTGGATGCCGGTGGCCTCGACGGAAGAGGAATCGGTGGAGTGGATGTAGGTCACGACGTCCGAACCACTATAAAAATCTAGTTTGTATTTTATTTGTGCAATTTACTTTAACTACAAACTTTTTTATTTGCTTTACATCCACTACACTCTTCCGTACGCTTTCAAGTTAAGTTTCCGAAATTGGTTTTCAACGTAAATAGATTTAATCACAACGAAATTTTAAAGACGTAATTTTTACCGCTGCACTAATTCACCCTCCCCCCTCTTAGTGCTGTCCCCGACTCTTGATCCTAACAGAGTTAACCTTAACTTCCCCTATCTATATGTCATACTTGAGAAAATACATTCTTGAATTCAAGGCCTTTGAATTCAAGTATCAAACCAATAAGTTAAGTTCATTAAACTTATCAATATGCATATTATGATACTTATCATGATTTACCAATTCAAAATATGATACCACGTATTTATCAAAATGATATCAAGGTATGACATCCATTTTCAAGTATTGCATACATTATCATCAATTTATCACATTTTGGTATCATTTCTCCCCCTTTGTCATTAACAAAAATGAGGATAATTCAACAATGCAAGTGTGGTAAAAATTCATGCAAGTTTTACACTAATTTATCTAATCGATATTGCATCGTTGCATGGTATTATTCAAAAGTTCTCAACATCAAAAGTTATAAACATTAAAGAGACAGATTCCATCAACTTCTCCCCCTTTTTTTCATCAAAACTTTGCATGAAGAAGGAAAGTAAGGAGGAAATCCATTAAGAACCAACTTTGTGAAATGATTTGAATTAAGTCAAAAACAGTAAAAGAGTTTCATTAAATCATACTTCAATTTTCATAAGAAGAAGGGATTCATGAAAAGGATCAAGATATTCATGTGAAATCAAATCCTCACTCAAGTGTTTATCTCATACAAAAAAATTCATAGGAGTGAAATCCGTGAGAGATGCATTTGTTAATGAAATCCATGAAGTGATTAAATGTATCAAAAATCATTAGTGATGGAGCAAGAGTATGGAGTAAACTTCATACCAAGGAAGATAAAAATGAAATGGAGTCATGAAAGCCCCATTCATGGAATACATTAAGTCCAGAAAAGAAATACAATAAATTCATGCATTCGGACAATTTAACATTCCTAACTCCCTTCTTATAAAATCAAATTGTTCTTCACTTAAAGGTTTTGTAAAGATATTAATAATATCACATATAAAGTGATGCCTAATGTCAATGTGTTTAGTTCTAGAGTGTTGAATAGGGTTTTTTGTTAAACATATTGCACTTGTATTATCACATTTTATAAGAATATTCTTAAGGTAAATTTTATAATCTTCCAATGTATTTTTCATCCATACAACTTATGCACAACATGCACTAGCCGCTATGTGTTCGGCTTCGGTTGTGGATAGTGCAACCTAGTTTTGCTTCTTGGAGGACCAAGAGACAAGTGCGTGTCCTAAAAATTGACACGTTCCAGATGTGCTTTTTCTATCTATTCTACATCTAGCAAAATCAGCATCAGCATAAGCACTTAGTTCAAAGTTCTCGGATTTTGGATACCATAATCCTAGATTAGTGGTACCTTTAAAATATCTAAGAATTCTCTTAACTACTTTAAGATGAGATATCTTAGGATTAGGTTGAAACCTAGCACAAAGATCTACACTAAACATGATATCCAGTCTAGTTGCGATGAGATATAGTAAACTTTCTATTATACCCCTATAAGCTTTTTGATCAAAGCTTTCTCTACTTTCATCAATGTCTAATTTAGTAGAGATACTAATGGGAGTATTGATAGCCTTTGAGCTATTCATATTAAACCTTTTTAGTAAATCCAAAGCATATTTTGTTTGACTAAGAAAAATGTCATTACTTAGTTATTTGATTTGTAAGCCTAAAAAGAAAGTTAATTCCCCCATCAAACTCATTTCAAATTCAAGACTTATACTTTTAGCAAATGATTCATATAGAGATTCATTCGTCGAACCAAAAATAATATCATCAACATAAATTTGAACAATAGGAAAATTATTTTCAAACAATGTAGTATCGACCTTGCCTTTAGAGAAATCATTTTCGATAAGAAATGAGCTAAGTCTCTCATACCAAACCCTTGGGGCTTGTTTCAATCCATAGAGAGCTTTAGTCAATTAAAACACATGATTAGAGAGATTATCATTATCAAATTCGGGAGGTTGTTCAACATAAACTTCTTTGGAAATAAAGCCATTAAGAAAAATACTTTTAACATCCATTTGAAACAACTTACAATTATTACTACTAGCATAGGCAAGGAGCATCCTTATGGCTTCTAATCGAGCCATAGGAGCGAAGATTTCTTCATAATCGGTACCTTCTTCTTGGTTGGAACCTTTGGCCACTAATCTAGCCTTATTTCTAACCACGATACCAGATTCATCTTGCTTGTTTCTAAAGACTTATTTAGTACCAATAACTAAATGGTCATTTGGCCTTAGAACAAGCTTCCACACCTCATTTCTCTCAAATTAATTCAATTCTTCTTACATTGTGATGACCTATGAATCATCTTTCATGACCTCATTAATGCATTTAGGTTCAATTTGGGAGAGAAAAGCGGCGTTGGCACAAAAATTCTTAAGAGAAGAATGAGTTTGAACCCCTTTTGATATGTCTCATATGATTAGCTCTTTAGGATGAGCATTTATGTACTTCCATTCATTGGGTAAGGATGTTTCGGAAGAAGATGCATCCAAGTTGTTAGATGGAGAAGGAGTTTCATTTAAATTCAAAGCATCAAAATTAACATCATCATCAAAATCATTTTTCTTGACTTCGGAAACTTCATTGAAAACAACATGAATAGACTTTTCTATAATCAAAGTTCTTTTGTTAAAGATACGAAATACTTTAGAAATAGAAGAATAGTCAAGAAAAATCCCTTCATCAGATTTTGTATCAAATTTTCCTAAGGCATCTTTTTTATTCAAGATAAAACATTTACACCCAAAAATTTTAAAACATGAAACATTGAGTTTTTTGTTGTTCCACAACTCATAAGGAGTTTTGGCGAGTAATGGTCTTACTAGAATTCTATTCATAATATAGCATACCGTATTTACGACTTCGACCCAAAAATATTTGGGTAGACTATGTTTGTTTAACATAGTCCTTACCATTTCTTGTAAGTTTCTATTTTTTCTTTTTACTACTCCATTTTGTTGAGAATTTCTTGGAGTAGAGAAATTATGGTTGTATCCATTAGATTCACAAAATTCTTGGAAATCATAGTTTTGAAATTCATCACCGTGATCGCTTCGAATTGATAAAATCATAAAACTCTTTTCATTTTGAACAAGTTTACAAAACTTAGAGAAATACCTAAAACAATCACTTTTATGTGCCAAAAAGTAAGTCTATGTGTATCTACTATAATCATCCATGATGACAAATGCATATTTGCTACCTCCTAGGCTTGATATAGCAATTGGTCCGAATAAGTCCATATGAATTAATTGCAATGGCCTAAAGGTGCTTATTTGGTTTTTTGGTTTGAAACTACTTTTGATTTGCTTTCCTAGTTGACATGCATCACACACATTGTTTTTAACGAACTTAATGTGAGGAATTCCTCTTACAAGTTCTTTAGATAAGATTTGAGAGATTAGTTTCATGCTAGCATAACCTAATCTCTTATGCCAAAGTCAAGCATCGTCATTCAAAACCGAAAAATACATTTTATTACAAAGATCATTAATGTCGATAGTGTATATATTATTTTATTTTAGAGCAATCATAGATGTGTTTTTGTGTGGATTTTCTATAATACAAGCATTAGATTCAAATCTAACAATATATCTTTTATCATATAATTGACTAATGCTCAAAAGTTTATGCTTTAAGGCATCAACCAACAACACATCTTCAATAAAAAAGTTGGATTTGTTATCTATGGTTCCTTTGCCAATAATTTTACCCTTATTATTATCTCCGAAGGTGATATATCCTTCGTCTAGGCTACTGAGCTTAGAGAATTGAGATGGATCTCCGGTCATATGCCTTGAGCATCCACTATCAATGTACCATCTCTTGCTCCTAGCTTGTGATGGTAAACGTTTCTACAAAAGAG
>LVTN01000168.1:407137-420573 GCA_001649415.1 Musa itinerans
AGAGCCTTCTTCTTTGGTTGCCTCTTCTTGGCTAGGGGACATTCGTTCTTGTAATGTCCCGGCTTCTTACATTCGTAGCATATTACTTGATCTTTCTTGGGTTTAAATTTATTTTTAGTGTCATTTTTAAATTTATTTTTTTATAAATTTTTTAAATTTCCTTATTAACAGTGTCAAGTCTTCATAAGGTCCTCATAACTTGAATTTTCTTTCAAGTGGTTTTCTTGGGTTCTTAGTGCCATATCCTTCTTATTCTTTGGAAGGGTGTCCTCAAGCTCTTCATGAGCTTTACAAGTCATCTCATAGATCATTAGTAACCCAATTAGTTCTTCGAGAGGAAAATTATTTAAATCTTTGGTCTCTTGAATGGTCGTAACTTTAGGGTCCCAACTCTTTGGAAGGGATCTTAAAATTTTATTTACAAGTTCAAAATCCGAGAAACCTTTACTAAGTCCTTTTAGACCATTGACAACATTCATAAATCGGGTGTACATATCTCCAATGGTCTCACTCGGTTTCATCCGAAACAACTCATAAGAATGCACTAAAAGATTAATTTTCGACTCCTTCACTCTACTAGTGCCTTCATGAGTCATTTCGAGTATGTGCCAAATATCAAAAGAGGTTTTACAAATGGACACACGATTGAACTCGTTTTTATCTAAAGCATAAAATAAGGCATTCATAGCCTTAGCGTTTAAAGCGAAAGTATTCTTCTCCAACTCATTTCAATCGTTCATTGAAAGAGAAGACTTTTGAAACCCATTTTCAATAATATTCTATAATTCGAAATTCATAGAAATTAGGAAGATTCTCTTTCTAATCTTCCAATATGTGTAATCCGTCTCATTGAACATGGGCAGACATATAATTGAATGACCCTCTTGGTTGTCGGCAAATGCCATCTCTCTTAGGTTTAAAACCAAATGAGAGTGAATCTTGCTCCGATACCAATTGTTAGGATCAAGAGCAGTACTAAGAGGGGGGGTGAATTAGTGCAGCAGAAAAATTATAATTTTTAAAAGTCTTCGTTTCGATTAAAACCGATTCCGACAAAAATTATTTCATAAGGAGTTTAATTTGAAAGCGTATTGGAGTGTAGAGAAGGCAGTAAGAAGGTAATGTAGCTTACAGTAATGTAACTTGTACAAATTAAAAAGTCTTCGTTTCGATTAAAACCGATTCCGACGAAAATCGTTTCGTAAGGAGTTTAACTTGAAAGCGTATGGGAGTGTAGAGAAGGCAGTAAGAAGGTAATGTAGCTTACAGTAATGTAACTTACACAAATTAAAAAGCAAACCAGAATTTAGAGTGGTTCGGTCTTTGTGACCTACATCCACTTTCGGATTCCTCCTCCGTCAAGGTCACCGGCATCCACTAAAGGCCTTTCTTCAATAGGTGAAGACCAAACACCTCGTTACAATGCTTTCTCCTTTTCCCAGGTTTAAAAGATAACCCTTACAAGCCTCACTCCTCTTTCTTAGATGTTTACAAAGCTAAGAGAGGGAGGGGAATACTCTCTCACTTTTACAACACTTAAACACCCAACAATTTAAGAATGATTTAACACTTTCGTGCCCTTTCATGCAGAAAATAGTGGGGTTTTTATAGGCCCCAATGACTTCAAAAATGGCCCCAATGATTTAACACTTGGCGTAATGCACAATCCTTCCGGCCTGATGCTCGATCTCTGACATGATCTACTCCTACCTAACATTTGATTCTCCTACTTCAATCGATTTACCCTTTTCATGATCGAAGTTAGTCCTGTATCACTTTTCTCAAACACTCATTAGATCATAAACTCATTAGTGATTTCATCATCAAAATTCGGAATCCAACAAATCTGACCTCCTTCAACCATGCATTTGGATTTATGTTTTTGGGGATATACAATCTCCCCTAGGTAAAACATCATACATATGTTACATGGTTTATCAGTTTTGTAGTTTTTCACGACCAACCATCGCACGATGACTAGATATTGTTCTTTGGGAAACCAGTTTTATTTTCTATTCTTCTGCTGTGCATGTGATGCCTCCCTAAGGTTTTCCAACAAATAGATGTTCAAACTTATTTTTTGTCAAAAAAATATTTATGCAAATGCTGCTTTTTTATCTCAAATTGAGCCTAAATACATTGATGATGCTCTTAAAGATGACTCATGGATCTTGGTAATGCAGGAAAAACTAAATTAATTTAAAAAATATAAAGTTTGATGCTTATTCCTAGATCTTATAATTGGTACTAAATAGGTCTTTAGGAATAATCAAGATGAACAAAGTATTGTAGTTCGACACAAGGCTAGATTAGTGGACTAAGGTTTCAACTAAGACAAAGGTATAGACTATGAGGAAACCTTTGCTCTTTTGGCTAAACTTGAAGCCATATGGATAGTTCTTGCCTATGCATATTTTAAAATTATTTCAAATGGATGTTAGAAGTACTTTTCTTAATGGTTTTATTTTTGAAGAAGTTTATATAGAGCAACCACCCGGGTTGAAGAAAGCCCCTAGGGCTTAGTATGAGAGACTTGGCTCCTTTCTTATTCAAAATAATTTTTCAAAAGGTAAGATTGGCACCATATTATTTATTAAATATTTTAATAATAATTTTTTTATTATTCAAATTTATGTTGATGATATTATTTTTGGTCCTACAAATGAATCTTTATGTAAATCGTTTGCTAAGAGTACAAGTCAAGAATTTGAAATAAGTTTGATATATAAATTGATATTTTTCTTAGGATTATTAATTAAGCAACTAAATAATGAAATTTTCATTACTCAACTAAGGTTATTAACATACCAATGAGTATTTCTACTAAATTAGATATAGACAGGAGAATGCTTTGATCAAAAGACTTGTTAATGTTTGATAAGTAGTTGATTATACCTTACTACAATCGATATAATATCTAGTGTTGGGCTTTGTGCAAGATTTCAATTTAATCCTAAATAATCTCATTATAAAGTAGTTAAAAGAATTTTTAGATAACTAAAAGGAATATGAGATTATGGTATCCTAAATCTAAAAATTATGATTTGATTGCTTATGTTGATGTTGACTTTGCAAGATGTAGAATATATAGAAAAACTACCTTTAAAACTTATTAATTCCTAGGTTATGCACTTGTTTTTTTATCATGCAAGAAGCAAAACTCTATCGCACTATTTATAGCTAAAGCTGAATATGTTGTGGTTAGTGTATGTTATGTGTATGTAATTTGGATGAAGAACATCTTAGAAGATTATGAACTTTGCTTAAAAAATATCCCTATAAAATATGATAATACTAGTGTAATTTGTTTAATAAAGAATCATATTCAACACTCTATGACCAAGCATATTGATATTAGACATCATTTTATTATATATCATATTAGCATTCATGATATATCTTTAGATTTTATTGACACGAAACATCAGTTAGTAGATATTTTTATTAAACCACTAAGTAAGGAACAATTTGATTTTATTATAAGAGAATTAAGCATATTGAATCTATAATTAAAGATCTTTTGCTATTTGTTCTCATATAATTCTTTTGTTTTTACTAAAGAGGAGATTTATCTAAATGAATCATGATCTTTCACTTGATTTCTTGGTATTTATGACTTGAGATTTATTTTATATAAAACAAAATCTTTTACAATTGGTTCTCTTATGAATTTTTCTTTTTATTATTTACTAAAAAAGAGATTTATCCAAATGAATCATAATATTTCACTTGACTTCTTGGTATTATGACTTGAGATTTATTTTGTATGAATCAAAATATTTTACTATTAGTTTTCTTATGATTTTTTTTGCTAATAACTAAGGAGAATATATATCCAAATGGATCATGATCTTCCTGACTTAAGATTTATTTTGATTATTTTGTATTAATGACTTGTGTACTCCATTCTTCATTATCTTTGTATAAGTATTTTTTTACCTCATATATTTTGGGTTACGAATTTTTTTTTATAAATTAGATTGAAATATATAGACCAAAATTAGCACTAATCATTAGTAATTAATCATAAAAAGTGCTTATAAAATTCTCTTAGTTTAAGCATATTTTTTGAAAAAATGTAAAATTAATATAAGATTTTAAGCAACTACTAAAATTGTTTCATCAAGCAAGCAAAATTGGATTTTGTAGATAATCATGCCCAAAAAATAAATTTTAAGCAATTATTTGATGTGAGAAAGAAAATTTTCACCAGTAATATTTCAATTCTTAATATCTATTATTATTCGATGTGTGCATCCCCACAAACATATCATCTGTCCCAATAACAATTTTCTTGGAATCATGAATAGTAGATCAAGGAAATTATAATCCATGAATGCACTTGCCACAAAAGCATTTCCCACATCCAACAATTAGGCAGCAAGCAAACTAGCATTTCGCTCTTCCATGTATCAACAAGCGTCCATTTAGACTGCTGAATCTGAATGAAAGCAGGCAGCTGAGATATTGGATTACAATTGGGACCAGATTTTAGCAACACATCATTTGCCTTTGCACAAAGATGCATCCGTCGTAACAGAACAATGCATATATAACAAAGCTTTTTGAATTAGCAAAATTGCAGGAATTGCTTGCTGATGGCTTATTGTCATCATCTATTTTTATACTTCAATGAGCTTCCTTAATATTCATCCAAGTAGCTGTACAGTGATTCATCAGTCCATGACCTATTCCGCATGAGCAGTGACTTGAGGAACCCTTTCTTCTTGGTTGGATTTCGCTCAGTCTCATTGCGATTGTACCGTTCATCATGCAAGCAATTTGGAAGTGAATTTTGGGACTCCAGAAGATACTGCAATGAAAAACAAAAGAGTAATGATAAATGATCAGAAGAAAGATCACCACATATTCATGCTAGTAAGATAGACTCTGGCATCTCTGGAAACATAATATGCACAATCTAGGTTTCTGTACCATTTTAAATTTTCTGGTAGTTGTGCAATGAATGTAGAAAAAGCTCATCATTTGTGAAATTACTTTCATCTCACATAGAATCATCTACGACAAAGAAAATACAGAAAAAGGAATCAAATCGATCAACCTGCTTTGATGAGTTAGGAACAGGTGGTCTATTTGCTGCTGATCTTGCCCGTGTAAGTGGATTAGAAGCTCGAAGTGGTGAATTATCTCTTCTTCCTGTATTGAAAAGAGCAAAATATGAATCATATGAATCTCAACTTAATCTCATGTAATTGTACAAATCATAACCAACAGAAGGTGTTAGACAATTCAACGTCACAGCACCTTTTGAAGAGATCTTCTCTAGTTGTGGTAAAGGTGAAGCCGGCTGCGAGTTGTGAGAAGGTGATGAAGAGTGTTCTCTTACTAAAGGAGGACAGGGGGAAGGGGATGATGAACGAGCATTCCTGCATGCGGTACCAACTAATTGTCTTTAATCTCGGCCAATCTGGATTTAGATTCAAGATTTCAGCACCATTAAATGGACTGGTGAACGACATACCTGTTTGGAGATGGCCTACGCCTTGTTGCTGAACAAGCTTGCAGAAATATAAATATGTCACTATATTTTTCTCAGCCACATTTTATATGATACAAGGTATAAAGATGATGTTACCGCTCTGATGCTGCTGTAGTTTGCCGTTCTCCATAGGTGGATGAAGTTCTTCGTACTTTAGCTTGGCTTGTCTGTCACAATCGACCATGGATTCATCTAATGACAAGAGAGAACAAGGTGCAGTATTATCAGTTATCTAATTGAAGCTCCAGAAACCTGGCCAATGAGGAATGTATCACGATCAAACAGAGTAAACAACACATATATAGATAGATGGAAATGAAAACATTATTTGCCTTGTAGAATGTAGCGCTTGTGATACGTTGGAGGTTTGATCAAAAGGGACTGTTGAGAAAGACCTTCCTGGTCAATACATACTTGGCATGTACGAAGTCTCTGAAGATGAGAAGATAGAAGGCTGGTAAGATGATGCACTACTACATTAACAAAAAAGGTAAACGAAAACAATCGACCGAATGATACCTGCTCAATGCTAGATACTTCAGACTCTGCTACAGAGACCTCATCAACCTCTTCATTGAGAAGATCGTTTACCTTATATGACACTGAACCTAAATGATCCACAGCATTAACAACTGCCTCAACAGCATAATCTTTCAGAGTCCTCATCACTCTGCATTAGACCAATCACGGTAGCTTCAGATCAGGAAAAGTTCTAACATTTCAAATCCCAATTATCAAAGAAAATTAGGATATGAGGTAGAACCAAACATACATTTCTTTCCGATCGTCGTTGATGTAAGATAGCTCAAAATATTCTGCTGCCGAGTATAACTGCGACCGCATATTCCTCAAAGCCTAAAATCAAGAGGCAAGTTAAATATCAAGGTCATCGGGAGCATGTTAATCTCTTCAAGACTAGAATGGTTCTGAAATCAGTTACTGTAGTTGTCTGTGGGAGTCGAACATGTTTCAAAGAATTAAGTCAAACTAAAACTTACAATAATAGCTGTTAAACTTTGGCTGACTCCAATAATCTACATAACATTTTTCATTATATAATTCAAAATTATCAACTCCTGTAGAATGAAACAATGCTCTAAGATTTCCTCATTTGGTTAGCATGGCAAACAAGGTTTAGCATGAAAGTGAGATATTAGGTATAGATGGTGCTAGCACACTTGTCCATATACTAATTCTGATTATGAAGTTGAGAAAATGATTATTAATAGACAAAAACAAGGTAAAATTGGAGAAAAAAAATGTCCTTATTTTTATAAAAATGACACGTTTGTTGCACCCATATATGAAGCTACGTTGTTGGGTTGGAGGAGTGAAAAGAAAAGGAAAACAGACCCCATAATATAACCAAAATCTGCAGAACAAAGATTCTAGTTTTGCAAGACCAACATTTGCAATACAGTAGCAAGATTGAACCAACAATCAAGCTACAGAATACCCAAAAACCTAACTGTCCACAACAATACATGTTCCAAAGATCCACTACTACCCCATTGTATCTACACTGTTCCCTAAATCTAAAAGCGAGAGCTTTAGAACTGAGCTCCCTCTGGGACACATAAGAGAAGGAAGCAATGGGGTTTATAGTAGTACCTCGAGACCGTCTGACAAGAGCAGGCTCTGTTGAACGGGGAGGTCATCCGAGCTTGATACCTCCTGGTGGCTGGCAGACCCAGAAGATGCACATGGAGATGCGGTCTCCATGGATGCAAGCACCGAAACGCCCAAGATTTCGATTTGCCCTCTTCCTCCCACTGCAAAGGAGCATACGAGCGAGGAGGAAGGAAACGCAGGTCAGCTATCCCCTCCACATACATGGATAATTCGTATGCCATCGAGAAAAGAGATGGAAAAGGCATACCTTGTTATGTTGCCCTTGACCGAAAACTCAAGGCAAGACAGGATCTTTGGGAGCAGGGGCGAGGCAAGAAGGTGAGAGGCGTGGAGGATGTGATCCTTCCCCCTGCCACACTACACTAGTGGTGAGGGGAAGAGACTGGATCCCATGATGAGCTCGGTTTGGTTTTTGTGGGCAGCAGCTGTGGGGGGCAAGCAGTGAGTCCAGAGCAAGAGGAGGAAAGAACAAGGAGGAAGAGACAAAGGGAGGAGGGGCTACTACATTATTATGCCCTGTTTACTTGCCTCTCCCACCCTCGAAACCGGGGTTTAAGCTTCAAAAGCAGCGGTCATGGGCTGCTTGTTGTGAGCTTGAAGAAAGCCTTAAAAAGCCCTTTCAGGCTTCAGCCTCTTTTTTTGTGGTGGGAGAGAACTGCAACATCAGCTTTCACGTAAAAGGAGCAAATTCAGGGATCCTTTTTCTTGCTTTCTGGCTCCCCTTTTTTTCTTTTTTTTTTCGCTTCCATCTTAAAAGTAGATAGACTTCGATTTGGAACTCATTAAATTAATTAATATGACCTTTCTTACTTGAAGTCAGAGGTATTTTGGGGATAAAAGATAACATATATAATGTCTTTGTCAGTGCCATGCACCATGGCAACAATCCTTAATGAGGATATTGTGAATTTGGATGCAATGAAAGGAAAATCTAATTCAAATCATCAAAGAAAATAATCCTTTTATTTGATTATTAAAATAAATAGTATAAAAGGAAATAAAAAACACATCTTTTGTCATCCGAAAAATGGATTGATTTTATCTCATCATGGTTTGATTAATATTTTTGGCTAATTACAACTCTGACCAGATATGATAAGGTGCTGACTCATATACCACCTCAGTACTAATAGTACTGGATATACCACGTTAGCATGAGATCAAACGGAAAACCAACTTTTTATGTATGCTTTCATTTCTGAATTTACTAAGTTTATCTAACCATTTGAATTTCTTATGCAACTTTTTTACCTACAATAAATTAAAATTTATAAGATAGGAGATTGAGATAACAAATACGAATAATTTTTTAATTCTCGAACTGAAATAAAATATCAAATACGAGTATTTTCTACTGATTAGTCGAATTTTTTTTTCTTTTTGCATCGGTCAAGTTAAATTTCATGAGTTGGCAATTAAAATTGATCTTATCGCTTGGTTTTCAAAACTAATTACTGAATGTGATTATCACAGTATACTTTTTGTATCTTGTATATAAAGTCATGTTGATAGGTAGTAACACAGACTCAGTTGCATTTATCTCAAACCTTCATGAAACAGTTTCACAACCATTCTTAGCTCTTTGTTTTCACTCCTGAGTATAATTCCAATGAATCCATGTGTTGGATCTCTGTCTGCAGCTCTACTCTCAGCGGTACTCCATTGAGCTGGCAAAAAAATGTTTTCATCAGGTACACCTGATGGTCCTCCATTGGAGACTACCAAGTGCCTGTCACTCCCATGTACACACTCCATGGACGCATCCGCATAGATGCAGTGCAACAAAACAAGGCTGACACCGACTTGTTTCTGCCGATTGAAGCTGACGATGAGGACACACCAACTCACATGCCAATTGAGCCTTCTGCTCTTCATACACCAAAACCAAAATTTTGACACAGTGGAGCAGCCATGCAAACCAAGCTGTGGTTGAGATCTAATTTTGTTGGTCAATCATTGGTTCTGTATTCCAATTGGTAAGAACAGATTTTGACTGTTTATTATGTTACTGGGTTCTCATTATTGTACGACAATCCAAGGAATTGTGGGAGTATGTTTTTGGTTATTTTCCCTAATATTTAGAAACAACTAGGACTACAGATTCTAAGTATTATTTGGGTTATCGGCAAATTAACATGCATGTTTACATTCTTAAAAATAGGACTAAAGTAACATCTAACAATATAAATCATATATCATATATCATCTATTCGCATAAGCTTCTGGATAAATTGACACTGATTAAAAACATAAAAGAATAGGTACTTGAATTAAAACTTAAATAAATTGGCATGAAAAGAAAAAACTATAATAACCTGAAACATGCAAATGATCACAACATATCTATCAAAAGAGACACAAACAACCAAATGGAACACCTCATTCAAGTCTGTATATGGTATCGGAAAGCATCTGCATATCCATTATCAACATCAATGTTCATATATATATATATATATGTATATATATAGATATATATATGTATATATATATGTATATATATATATGTATATATGTATATATATGTATATATATATATACATATATATATACATATATATATCTATATATATACATATATATATATATATATATATGTATATATATATATACATATACATATACATATATATATGTATATGTATATATATATTTATATGTATATGTATATATATATATGTATACGTATGTATATATATATGTATATATGTGTGTATATATGTATGTATATACATACATATATATATATACACATATATACATACATATATATATATATATATACATATATACAAATATAATCCTTCATATCTACATGTATATATGAGTGGAATCAAAGCCCTTATTAATGAGAACAAAAAAGGAGGGAAGAATTCATGTGATCATACGTACATCACACAATTGACTCCATTAATTATCGAGCTCAAGCTGAGGTGGAGCAAGCTTCGCGGAGATGGCTCGGTGGAAGAACTGCTCCCTCGACATGGCTCTCACAATCTTCAAGTAAGCATCAACAGGAACACATCCCTCCCTCAACGCCTCATCCAACGCATACATCACGTCCTCCGCCGCCATGTCCGCCGCCACGCACTCCATCGCCGACCTCGAGTGAGCGTTCGACGGCTCGAACACGCCGTCCAAGCTCGCTGTCGGCCTCCTGTGGTTATTCGCCACCCAACTCTCCGTCACGTCGCAGTTCATGATCAGCATCTGGAGCTGCTGTTCCAGCAGCTCCTTCTCCTCCTCCAATCTTGTCAACCCGCGGGCGATCTCCGCTTTCCTCCGTTTGAGCTGCGTCTGCGTGTCGAGTAGAGCCTCCATCTCCGCCGTGTGGCTCTTCCCTGCCGCCGCCAGGTGCCGTTGCACTGCTTCCACGACCTTGGCGGTCTCTCTGGCCTTGGCGTCGTGGATGGCGCTCGGGGAGATGGCGAAGGGCGGGTCTTGGCTGAAGAGGTGAGCGAGAGACCGTACGAGGTCGACGAGGTTGTAGTAAGGGAAGATCCAGGACCGGAGATAAGGGACGGAAACGGAGCCGGAGGGGTCGACGAGGGGATGGCGCGGCTTGATGGCCTTGCCCAGAGGGAACGAGAGGAACACGGCCGGCGGCAGGTTGGGGTAGGCCTCGAGGAGCCAGATGGAGATCGAGAGACAGGCGGAGGAGGACGTTGCGAGGGGGATGGTGCCCTCGGCGCGGAGGAGGGTGGCGCCGCGGCCGTCGTTGTGAGTGAAGTGGCCGGCGGTGGGTCGGAGGGTGGGGAAGGAGTGGGACAGGGCTGCGAGATGCTGGTGGATCGTCCACCTGGCGTCCTCAGCGTATGGAAGCGCAGCCGCTCCGCGGTGGGAGAGCGCGGCCGTCAGGTACTGGTGCACCGCCGCGGTCGCCGGCGTCCACGGAAGAGTCGCCATGAGTTGCGGTCTGGAAGCAGTGGCAATCTACACGTATACATATATACAGAAAGCGCAGGATCAGCTAATCATCCAAAACAGTAAACAGCATTTCTCACCACACAGTCCGCGAGACCGAGCACCAAAACGAAGCTCCTCTCGCAAGAAAAACTGAACCCTGATATAAATCAAACAGAAAATCAATACCCATAGTTGTGGTCATCGCCATAGTCAAATGCCGACCTAACGTAAAGACACGGAGGAGAAGTCAAACCTCTCCACGACTCCGCCTTTCTCTTCTCGTTAACTCCGTGGAAACTTCTCTTCCCTCTGCAACACGGAATGGTGAGATTTGACATCTTATGAATCCATCTGTTGCATGATGGTTTGGTTGCAGCAAAATAGGGTTGACGATTAGAGAAGGAAGGATTGGTACGAAGGATGATGCATACCTTTCTCCTTCAGAATGATGCAAATGGAGTGTTGGGAAAAGCAAGCAGGAAATTTTAATTAACATCATTATAACCATTGTTTGAGTTTAGTTTTATGACAAATAAAAAAAACTCCATCCAAGTTTTTTATGATTTTGTCATGAGCACTCTATTATAAAGCTTGCAAATACTCGTCACCAACTCACAATTATAAGATTCACAATAAAATAAAATATATTATTAATAAAAAAATTATTTAAATTTACTATATATATATATATATATATATATATATAGCTAAGTATTCATAAATGTAAGTATAGTTAAAATGTCAAAACAACATTTATAATAGTATTGATGGATACAACTATATTATACCTTATGATGTTTAACCCCTATCACGTAGGTAACACATATTTTCCTACGTTATGCCTTAAAAGAAACTAGTTTATGAAATACTAATATATAATCTTTATTGGTAGGGTCCAGATCATAGTACTAGACAATTATCACAAAAGATAACATATCAATTACTTTTTTACAAAATTAAGAGTTTTAGCAAATCCTATTTTTGCATATCATTTTAAAATAATACATCATTTCAAAACAAATAATATTTATTTTTTTAATACATTTCAAATATAATGGTTGAATAGATATTATTATACGAATTATATAACATAAATCAATAGATGCTTATAACATAAAAAATAATTATTTAAATCATGTGCTTTTGCAAATGCGAGTGTGTGTAAGTTTCCTATAGTATTACACAAACATCCACGTTAAATCTCTATCTTTTCACATTAATAATCGATGAATTTACTAGTTATTTATAAGATAGGCCTCACCAATTTATTTTACTGATTATATTATTTTCATTAGTTAGAGCTTAAGTATAATGAATTATAAATTTGAGCTATCGAAGCAAGTGTTAAAAATTAAAGATCTTAGATTATGTAGTGTTGTGATTCTTTATGACGTGGCTCGGGAAAGGGGTATGACTTTTTAGTCTCGATTGTATAAGTGTTAGGAAATCTTGAGGTGATATCACATGTGTAACGGAAAAACAGAAATAAAAATCTTAGATTTTCATAAAAAAGTTTCATTATCGTATGAAGATTGATGCGCACAAACCCGCGAAACAGAAAAACTACACGTATAAGAAATTTATGTTACCTAGGAAGATCATATATTTCTGAATTCCTGCATATTTGTGGCAGAGGATAAATGAGGTCAATTGTGTTAGGACTGGAGCGGCACTAAGAGGCCGCGAAACAGAAAAACTACACGTATAAGAAATTTATGTTACCTAGGAAGATCATATATTTCTGAATTCCTGCATATTTGTGGCAGAGGATAAATGAGGTCAATTGTGTTAGGACTGGAGCGGCACTAAGAGAGGGGGGGTGAATTAGTGTAGCGGATTAAAACGTCGGTTTTGATCAATCTTTCGTACGATAAAAATTGAACTCGGAAGTGCTTAACTTGAAAGCGTATTCATATAGTTGTGCAGCAAAGGTAATGAGGAAATAAAGCACGTAAGAAAGTTTGCAGTAATGTAAATGGCAATAATGAAATGCAAACCAGAGATCACGCCGATTTTAAAGTGGTTCGGTCAAATGACCTACATCCACTTGCGAGGCCCCTCTTCGATGAGGCTCCCACCTTCCACTAGCAAATCTCAAGAAGGGGAAGGGTAAATACCCCTCTTACAACTTCTTACAAGAGGTTCACTCTCTTACATATTTTCAGCAAGAAAGAAGGAGGTGAACACTAGCAAATTAAAAACAAGACTTGCTAAAACTTTTCTAAGACCTTTCTCTCAATCAATTGCTTCACAAAAAAGTTGTAATCTCAGCTGAGATTTGAGGGGAATTTATAGGCCTCAAGAGGATTCAAATTTGGGCTCCAAAATTTAAATTCTCGTTGGTTCCCGATGTTGGCGGTGCCACCGCCTGTCAGTGGCGGTGCCACCACCTGTCAGT
>LVTN01000168.1:420760-444352 GCA_001649415.1 Musa itinerans
ACTTCCAACGAACCTTCCGGTGAGCTTCCGAAAAACCCTTCGGCAAGCTCCCTACTCAATTGAGGGTAATAAGCATAGTATTCAAGACGAACCTTCGGACTTCCGTCGAACTCTCGAACTCCCAACGAATCCTTCGTGCTTGACTCCGGCACTTTGTTTTGCTTTATGTCTTCATCGTTATCGTAGTTAATCCTGCACACACAAGCCAAAACTCTACTTCGATCTAGACAATTATTACAACGCGAATTGACATTCTGTTGCCCGGCACGTCATTGGTTGGCGCTTCGTCCGATTCTTCAGTGGATCGTCATCTCTTGCGGCTTATTGCCCAATCGGTGGTTGACCTCCGCAACCCCGATATCCTTGGCGCAATTCCGCTCTCATTGGCTCGATGCCTGACGTCCGAAGCCTTCTACCATCCAATATCCTGACGTGATCTCCTCCGACGACAACGTCAATCCCTCCTGCGTCAATTATCTAATCCTGATCGAGTAGACCTGCATCACTCAAAATGCAGTTAAGCGTCTAAACACAATCAATTAGTTTCATCATCAAAATCCGAGATTCAGTTAAGCGAAAATGCAGTTAAGCTTAGTTTCATCATCAAAATCCGAGATTCAACAAATTGTCCTCTCCAACAGTGATCCACACGGTAGGGGCTGCAAAGACGCTTAGCAAATTACTGCCTAAATCTCCACATGCCCTAAATAGAGGCTGTTAGCTGAGAAGGAGAAGGGGAGAGGAGAATAGGATGTCACCGTCAAAAGTGGTCTAGCTTATAGCCCTTTGGTTCCCTCCTATTTATAGAGGAACCCTATCAACTTAACCGTAATAGATCTTGCCCTATTAGGTACTAGATCTTCATCCAACTACTTAAGCATCTTATATTAGTGGGTGTCTACCCAATAATCTCTTATTGGCTCTTATTGGATTTCATCCATAGAATTGAATAATTTAGAAGCTTATTGGATATCCAATAATATAGGGGCTCCAGCGGATATCTCATACTCGAAACTCTACTCGTCACAACATTTACCATATGTGTGCGACTTTTTAGGCCTAATATCGAGTTGACTATGAGTCATATATGTCAGAACTCCTTCTAGCTTAGTGAATTATTATCTCTATAATAATTCACTCGTCTCATTGACTATGGATGCACTATGCTACTACCCCGTAGTCCTTAGACGATACAGGGGAATCCAATTGATTAGACTTGTCTGTCCTCAGTTACCTTATATCTATAGTCTCTCATCCATCTAATATCTCAAAGACCGTATATCGAGCATGGTGCTATCAAGCCCATATGGAATATACTTGAGTCTCGTTCTAATCGGATTCTCCCGGAGAACTCTTTCTCCCTCAATCTGAATGACCATAGCTAGGGATTTGCATAAGCAAGAATACATGGGATATTCCTCTCATAACACCAAGAGTGGATGATCCTTTATCGACACTCAATAGCTCTCGTAAGGTTGGTTGCCACTCCCGATAATTAGTTATACTAGATCTGGAACTTCCAGGTCTATAAGTCCAGTATCAAAGAATAGAGTACTCATACAGGACATCTTTGGTGTCTCAAGTCTAAAGACCAAATACATTACTGGGATGATAGAATCACTATTTGACAATGAGATATCATCAACCATCTAATATTCCATGAGCGGATCAATCAGTGAACTCATTCTCCAATGAGCACCTGCACTATATCCCTAGTGTCCCCACACGAACAACTATTAAAACCAACTGCCTCCATTATATAGACAAGTATATAGTATACCAGTATATATGGTTATGTCGATGTCTCTCTTGAGTAACCTATGATCAGGATTATTCAAGGTCCGTGTTTAAAGGCAAATCGTTCTTAATACCGTAATCTCATCACGATCTGATTCCCATTACACAGATCCATAGACATCACAATATATGCAATATGTAAGATAAAGTGATAAAATGTCAATAAATAATAAGCAAAAAGATTGTGTGTCGTGTCATACGTGTCATCACTCAGGTGATTTATTTATAAGGCATCTATGACTAGCAATCTCTCACTTGATCTAAAGCCAATCACCTATGTGTCTGATCCCCATCAGACCCCTATGATGCTCAAAGACAATATGAAACAACGACCTTGTTAATGGATCTATAATGTTATCTTCGAATGAAACTCTTTCCACTACTACATCTCCACGAGCGATGATCTCTTTAATTAGGTAGAACCTCCTTAGAACATGCTTAGATTTCTAATAAGACCTAGGTTTCTTTCTTTGAGCAATCGCCCCATTTTTGTTGCAATATAAGGGAATCGGCTCCTTGTTGCCCGGCACGACCCCTAGATCTATGATGAACTTTTTCATCCAGACTCTCTCCTTTGCTGCTTCTATCACAGCAATATACTTCACCTTTGTGGTTGAGTCAACAGTAGTATTTGCTAGTCATAGGTGCCCTACAAGCCTATATATATATATATATTGTGATGTTCATGGATCAATGCAATGAGAATTGGATCATGATGAGATCACGATAATGAGACCAATTCACTTTTAAACACAAACACTAAATAATCCTAGTCATAAGTTACTCAAGAGGGACATCGAGATAACTAGACAGACTAGTGTGCTATATACCCATCCATATGATGGAGACAGCTGGTCTCATAGCTACTTGTGTGGGGACACTAGGGCTATAGTGCAGGTGCTCATTGGAATTGTTAATGATACCTAGGGCTACCCGTTCATAGTTCACTGATTGATCTACTCATAGAATGTTGATGATTAATGATACCTTATTGTTAGACAACGATTTTGTTGTCCCAGTGATATACTTGGTCCTTAAACTTGAGACACCAAGGATGTCTCATATGAGTACTCAACTCTTTAATATCAGGCTTATAGGTTTGAAAGTTTCATATCTAGCACAACTGGTCATCGGGAGTGGTAGTTAACTTTATGAGGGCTATTGAGTATCGATAGAGGATTATCCGCTCTCGGTGTCATAAGAGGAATATCCCATATATTTTTGCTCAAATAAATCCCTAGCTAGGGTCATTCGGATTGAGAGAGAAAGAGTTCTCTGGAAGAATCCGATTAGAGTGAGACGCGAGTAGAAACCGTATAGATCTGACAGCACTATGCCCGGTATATGATCTCTAGGATATTAGATAGATGAGGGACTATAGGTATATGATAACTAAGGATAGATAGGTCCAAAGGATTAGATTCCCCTGTATTGTTTAGGGATTGCGACGTAGTGGCCTAGTATGTCCGCAATCGATGAGTCGAGTGAATTATTATGAAGATAATAATTTACTAAGCCAGAAGGAGTTTTGATAAGTATGACTCACGACCAGCTCGATATTGGGCCTAGAGAGTCACACATATATGGTAAGCGTTGCAACGAGTTTAGGTTCGAATATGAGATATCCACTAGAGTCCCTATCTTATTGTAAATCCAATAAGCCCCCGAATTATTGGATCCAATAAGAGCTAATGAGAGATTATTGGATAGAGATCCACTAATCCAAGAGTTTTGGATAGTTGGATGAAGATCAAATACCCAATAGGGCAGGATCCATTAGGGTTAAGTTGATAGGGGCCTCTATAAATATGAGGGAACCAAAGACCCATAGGCCAGAGGCTTCTTGGCTGCCACCTCCTATTCTCCTCTCTCCTTCTCCTCCTCAGATAGCAGGTGTGGAGATTCAGATAGCGATTTGAGGAGTGTCGTCGTAGCCCTGCTATGTGGATCACCGCTAGAAAGGAGGACGCTTAATCTCCTTCATCCTCTCCTATAAATCTGTAGGGATTCAAGGATATACGATCTCCCTATTTAACATAATTATCTCACATGTGGCTTTTCAGTTTTATGAGTTTTTGTGCACCAATCTTCGCACTACAATGAACAACTTTTTTGAAAAATTTGGGATTTTTGTTTTTCTATTCTTCCGCTACTCATGTGATGTTACCCTTAGATTTTCCTATAGTTGTATCAAAGCTAGGTTGTTCATGCAAAAGATTGGTTTTGAACTGCATGTATTGTGTTTTAGAAAATCTTTTGACGTCAAAATTATTGATGTAAAAGCGAGAAAGGACAGCAACTATTGCATAAGCATAGCGAAAGTAAGAAATCAGTTTGCAATGAACATAAAGAGCTTAAAGTACATACAAACCAGATTTATAGTGGTTCAGTCATCATGACCTACATCCACTCCCGATTCCTCCTCACTCGAGACCACCCGATCTTCTTTTAATGAGCGAAGATCAACTACCCTTTTCCACCCTTTCTCCTTTTAATAGGCTCAGGAGAGAACCTTTACAACACCTCTTTCTTAGACCTCACTTCTCCCTTCAGAAGAACTCTAAATACTAGGAAGAAGTGACCCTACACTTCAAGAGAGATTACAATATTTTTCAACTTAGAATTCTTTCCCCTTTCTACTCAATTCTTACTTCTCCAAGCAGGAATAGCTAGGATATTTATAAACCCTAAACGACTTCAAAAATGGAGCCAAAAAAGATCTCATCCCGGGTTTCCTAGGTCCCGGTGGTACTACCGCCTGCAGCACTAACACTGGACAGTACCACCACCTAACACAGTTTGGGAGACTATGTATGGGTGGTACCACCGCCAGACCCTACTATAGGACTCTGAATGGGCCAATCAACGGGCCTAGTTCAGCTCTGATTCAGGCCTAATTGGCCCATAATTGAGTTGACATTATTTCACTACAATATCGACTCAATTAGACCTAAACTAACTCGATCTAGATAAATTATTATAAAGCACAAATCATATGTTGTCCAGCATGTCATTGGTTCTTTCGACGCATCGTCCTTTCCTTCGGCGTATTGCCCAATCGACTTGTTGACTCCCGTAACTTCCAATCTCCTTGGCGCAATATCCGATCCTTCGACCCGATACCCGAACTCACGACACGAAGTCCTTCTGCCGACACGTCGATCGATCCTCCAGCCCAACGTCTGATTCCTCCTACTTCAATCAATTTGCCTCTCCTTGATCAAAGCTAGTCTTGCGTCACTCAAAATGTAGATTATATCACAAACTCATCAATTGATTTCATCATCAAAATTCGAGATTCAACAACATCCCCCTTTTTTATGATGACAATCAATTGATGATGGAGTTTAAACTAAACTCCCCCTATCAACATGGCATAATTTCAATAATCATTTTAGGCATAATATGCATGATTATCATCATACTTTCTCCCCCTTTGTCATCAACAAAAAGGAGAAGTGCAACTAGTAAGTTTTTTGATATGCAAGCTAGTAAGATAGCAAGTTTAGAACATGTAAGCTAGCAAGTTTTAGAGATGTGCAAGTTTAGCAATTCTTTGCTTCTTGAGATGGGCAAATCTAAAGATAGGCAAGATAGCACATTTTGCTTCTCTTTTGAGATATGCAAGCTAGCAAGTTTTGCCTTTTTTTGAACTATGCAAGTTAACAAGTTTTACTTCTTTTTGCAATATGCAAGCTAACAAATTTAGCAAGTTTTACATCATTTTAGAACATGCAAGCTAGTAATTTTGCTTTTCTTTACGATATGCAAGATAGCAATTTTTTGTTCTTTTTTGAGATGTTCACACTAGCAATTCTTTCTCCCCCTTTGTCATTGGCAAAAAGAGGGGAATAACACAAAGGTATAAATGTTTAAGTCATCATATGAAATATATCAAGAAAAATCAATTTGTTGATGAGGTAAACAATTCATGAATACAAAGGAATTATACATAATAAAACTCAAGTCATAAACCTTAAAATATCAAGTGACATATCATGGTTAATTTGGATAAATGTCCTATTTAGTAAATAACTCAAGTGATAAGCGACAACGCCGTGCACAAGCAGAGGCGACGCCCCCACCCCCCATAGTGGCCGCCGCCGGTGGGGTAGCGGTAGCTGCCGCAACGCAGCAAGGGAGGAGAAGGGAATTAGGGTTTTTGCCCAAATGATAGTTTTGCCCCTCAGAATTTTAGAAATTTTGAAGCTTGTCCTTTATGCCCAAATTACCAAAATACCCCTCATAATTAAAAAAATTTCCTACATGTCCCAATTTTAAAAAATATTAGTCAATTAAAATTTTTAATTATTATTATTATTATTATCTAATAGCCCTACATGATGATGATGTGTACATGTGATGTATGACGTAGACGGATGATTATGGATCTTGTGACGTGTGTACATGTGATGTGATTATTATTATTGGGACCTACGAGCCTCTAATTTTATTCTCATTTATTGTTGGGTCTATGTGCCTATGATTAAGTATTAATCACACAAGAAGGCATAGTAGGAGCGTGGAAGCGATAGCGGGACCCATGAGGCCGAGACGGATGATCGTGACGTATGAAGATGCGTTGAGATGCCGACGGAACCGATAAGGACGAGATGGACGATCACAAGGCATGGAGATGCACTGCTGCATACATAGATCTTGATGTGAGTGATTGGGCTCATTGGCTCAGGCTTAATCACATTAGGCTGGGGTCCATGATCATATGGTGTGATTGCTCATGTGATGTGTGATTGCTTATACACATACTAGATATGTATATATTTGCATGCGATATAGATATATATTAAACATGTATGTGTGTGATACATCATATTAGGAGACCAAATCAAAATCCCCTCTCTCGATAATATTAAGTCGGTAAACGTGAGGTAATTAGATTGACCGATGTGACTTTCCATCGTTATAGGTAGAGACAGATTCCCGACGTAGGTTGAGTTGGTCGAGTCCCTCGAGGCTCACCTATATCGTTATTCGCTATCGTGCTTATGACATAGATATGTCACCGATGACCTGAGGACATGGTATACTTAGTCGAGTCCCTCAAGACCATGGTGGTTCGGAGGCCGAACAAGACGGGAATCATAAGGAGTTGTGATCGACAAGAGTTGCCTACTTTTTGGGCTTAGTGTGATTGGTCGAGTCCCTTAAGGTTACACTAAGACGCTGATTGGATCTCGATCCCTACAAGAAGTCTGCTGGAGACTTCCATTTCATGTGCAAAGAGTCCTCTCTCTCTTTAGATTTGTAATCATTCAAGAAGATGTGCGAGGCTTTTAAAAGTTGTCTCCTAAACCCGTGAAAAGCAGAAAGCGTTGTAAGAAGGTGGTTGGTCTTCACCTATTGAAGGAAGACCATTAATGGACGCTGGTGATCTCGACGGAGGAGAAATCAGAAGTGGATGTAGGTCACAACGATCGAACCACTATAAATCTAGTGTGTTCATTCATTACTGCTTACTTTCATTAATTAGCTGCTCACTTCACTTTACATTTACTCTAAGTCATTACTCTCATTACTTTCCGATACGGGCTTTGTCGAAACGATTTTATCGAAGGATATAATTCAAATCGATGTTTTTATCGTAAGCACTAATTCACCCCCTCTTAGTGTCATATTGATCCTAACAATTGGTATTAGAGCAAGGTTACTCTCAATTTGGTTTAAAACCTAAGAGAGATGGCTTTTGTCGACAATCATGCGGGTCATTCTATCACACGTCCTCCCATGTTCAATGGAACGGACTACACTTATTGAAAAACTAAAATGTAGATTTTCTTGATTTCTATGGATTTCGAGTTACGGAATATCGTTGAAAATGGATTTCAAAAGTTTTCTCTTCTAATGAACGATTGTAATGATTTGAAGAATAAGACTTTCTCCTTAAATGCCAAAGCTATGAATGCTTTATTTTGTGCTTTGGATAAAAATGAATTCAATAGAGTTTCTATTTGCAAAACGACTTATGACATTTAACATACACTTGAAATCACACATGAAGGCACAAGTAGGGTTAAAGAGTCAAAAATCAATCTTTTAGTTCATAGTTATGAATTGTTTTGCATGAAACTAAGCAAGACCATTGGAGACATGTACACCCGATTTATAGATGTTGTCAAGGTCTAAAAGCACTCGATAAAAGTTTTCCTAATTTTGAACTTGTTAACAAGATATTAAGAATCCTTCTAAAGAGTTGGGATCCTAAAGTAACTGCAATTCAAGAAGCTAAAGATTTGAACAACTTCCCGCTTAAAGAACTTATCGGGTCTTTGATGACCTATGAAATGACATGCAATGCACATAAAGAACTTGAGAACAACCTTCTAAAAAATAGGAAAGATTTGACACTTAGAACTCAAGAAGACCACTTGAGAGAAAACTCAAGTGACGATGATGATGATAACTTGGCACTTCTAACAAGAAAATTTTAAAAAATTATAAAAAGGAACAAAACTAAATATGACATTAAAAACAAAAATAAACTAAAAAAAGACCAAATAATTTGCTACGAATGCAAGAAGCCTGAGCACTTCAAAAGTGAATGTCCCCAAGTGAAGAAGAAGCAATCGAAGAAGAAGAAAGAACTAAAAGTTACTTTGGACGATTCGAGCACATCCGAAGATAAGGAGCCAACAAACAAAGAAGTTGCTAACTATGCTTTAATGGCGCTTGGCGATGAGGTAAGAAACTCAATCGAAGCCTATTTATCTTTTGATGAACTATTAAATGCTTTTTATGATTTATTTAATGAATGTAAAATAGTTAGCAAAAAGTATAAATTATTAAAAAAGGAGCATGTCTCTCTTGTTAGTGAATTCAATAGATTGAACATTGAGCATGATAATGAAATATTGCCTCCTTGTATAAAATGTAAAGAATTAGAGATACTTAAAAAGGAAAATTTGCTACTACATGAAACCTTAGAAAAATTTGAAATAAGCAGCAAATCCTTAAACATGATCCTTGCAAAAAGGGATCATGTTCATAGAAGAGATGGAATCGGCTTTGTGAGTAATACTCACCAAAAGCCAACCATCTTTGTTAAATGCCCAAACTTGCATGTTTCACCTCGAAACAAATATAACTTTTGTTACAAATTTGGACATTATATTAATAAATGTCCATTTAAGAGGTATAGTCTATATAAGTTAATTTGGGTCCCTAAAGGAACCTTAAATGACTTAATACAAAATGATAAATTAGGTAGATCTATTTACGAGGAACCCAAGGTAAAATGGGTACATAAAAGAAAATACCCTTTCTTATAGATATGTCTACAATCACAAGCTAGGAGCAAGAGATGGTACCTTGATAATGGATGCTCAAGGCACATGACCAGAGATCTAACATACTTCTCTAAGCTCACTAGCCAAGACGAAGAATTTATCACATTCAAAGACAACAACAAAGGAAAAATTATTGGAAAAGGAAATATAGGTAACAAATCAAACCTTTTGATTGAAAATGTTTTATTAGTAGATGGTTTAAAGCATAACTTGCTAAGCATTAGTCAATTATGTGATAAATGTTACAACATCAAATTTGAATCTAATGCTTACATTATAAAAATACTACACATGAGTAGATCTTTGATTGCCTTAAGGACCAACAATGTCTATACTATTGATCTTGATAAGTTTTATAATGAAACTTGCTTTTCGACTTTAAACGATGATGCTTGGCTTTGGTATAGGAGGTTAGGTCATGCTAGCATAAAATTAATCTCCCAAATTTGATCTAGAGAACTTATAAGAGGAATCCCTAGCATAAAGTTTGTCAAAGACAAAGTGTGTGATACATGTCAACTAGAAAAATAAATAAAAGATAGTTTCAAGTTAGAGAATCAAATAAGTACCTCTAGACCATTGCAATTGATCCATATGGATTTATTTGGACCAATTGATACAATAAGTCTAGGAGGTAGCAAATACGCCTTTGTAATTATTGATGATTATAGTAGATACACTTGGACATACTTCTTGGCACACAAAAGTGATTGTTTTAAGTATTTTTCAAAATTTTATAAACTTATTCAAAATGAAAAAGGCTTTATGATTTCATCTATATGTAGTGATCATAGTAGTAAGTTTCAAAACCGTAATATTCAAAACTTTTGTGAATCAAATGGGTATAACCATAATTTCTTTACTCCAAAAAACCAACAACAAAATGAAGTAGTAGAAAGAAAAAATAAGAGTTTACAAGAAATGACAATAACTACAAAGGCGTATTTGCTACCTCCTAGACTTATTGTATCAAGCCTAGGAGGTAGCAAATACGCTTTTTGGGCCAAAGCCATTAATATGACATACTATGCCATGAATAAGGTTATAGTAAAACCATTACTTTCCAAAACTCCTTATGAGTTGTGGAATAATAAAAACCCCAATGTTTCATATTTTAAAGTTTTTTGTTGTAATTTTTTTGTTTTAAACAAAAAAGATATCTTAGGAAAATTTAATGCAAAATTCGATGAAGGTATTTTTCTTGGAGATTTCTCTATTTCTAAAGCATTTCGTGTGTTTAATAAAAGAACTTTAGCTATAGAAGAATCTATTCATATTATTTTCAATGAGGTTTACGAATTTAAGAAAAATAATTTTGATGATGATTTTGATGCTTTAAATTTAAATGAAACCTCTCCTCCCACTAGTAAATTGGATGCATCTTCTTCTAAAGAATCCTTACCTAAGTATTGGAAGTATGTTGATGCTCATCCTAAGGAGCTAATCATTGGAGACACATTAAAATGTGTTCAAACTCATTCTTCTATTCAAAAAATTTATGCAAATGTAGCCTTTTTATCTCAAATTAAACCTAAATGCATTGACAAGGCCTTGAAAGATGATTCATGGGTTATTGCAATACATGAGAAATTAAATCAATTTGAGAGAAATGAGATATGAAAGCTTATTCCTAGACCTAATGACCATTTGGTAATTGGTACTAAATGAGTCTTTAGAAATAAGCAAGATGAATTTGGTATCGTGGTTAGAAACAAGGTTAGATTAGTGGTCAAAGGTTTCAACCAAGAAGAAGGTATCGATTATGAAGAAACCTTCGCTCCTATAGCTAGACTTGAAGCCATAAGGATTCTCCTTACCTATACTAGTTGTAATAATTTTAAGTTCTTTCAAATGGATGTTAAAAGTGCTTTTCTTAATGGTTTATTTTCGAAGAAGTTTATGTTGAACAACCTCCCGGATTTGAGAATACCACTTTTCAAAATCATGTTTTTAAATTGTCTAAGGTTCTCTATAGTTTGAAATAAGCTCCGAGGGCTTGGTATGAGAGACTTAGTTTTTTTTCTAATTAAGAATAATTTTATGAAAGATAAGGTCGATACTATATTGTTTGTTAAACATTTTGAAAATGATTTTCTTATATTTCAAATTTATATTGATGATATCATCTTTGGTTCTTCAAATGAGTCTTTATGTGAGTCCTTTGCAAAATGTATGAGCCAAGAGTTCAAAATGAGTTTAATACGGGAATTAGCATTTTTCCTAGGTTTATAAATCAAACAACTTGGTGATGGAACCTTTGTTAATCAAACTAAATATGCATTAGATCTATTAAAACAATTTAATATGGATAGTGCTAAAGCTTTTAATATACCAATGAGCACTTCTACAAAATTAGATATACACATTAATGGATAATGTTTTGATCAAAAGACTTATAGGGATATGATAGGTAGTTTATTATACCTCATAGCAACTAGACCAGATATCATGTTTAGTGTTGGACTATGCACTAGATTTCAATCTAATCCTAAGCAATCTCACTTAAAAGCTATTAAAAGGATTTTTAGATATCTAAAAGGAACTCCTAGTATAGGACTATGGTATCCAAATTCTAAAAACTTTGAATTACTTGCTTATGCCGATGCTAATTTTGCTGGTTGTCAAATAGATAAAAAAAGCACATCCGGAATATGTCAACTCTTAGGTCATGCACTTGTTTCTTGGTCTTCCAAGAAACAAAACTTGGTTGCATTATTTACAACCGAAGCTGAATATATAGTAGTAGGCGCATGTTGTGCACACGTTATTGGATGAAAAACACTTTAGAAGATTATGAAATTTATTTGAAAAACATTCCTATAAAATGCGATAACACTAGTGCAATATGTTTAACCAAGAATCACATACAACACTCTAGAATTAAATATATTGACATTAGACATCATTTTATTAGAGATCATGTTAATAATCATGACATATCTTTAGAATTTGTTGATACAAAACATCAATTAGCAGATATTTTTACAAAATCATTGAATGAGGAACAATTTGATTTCATTAGAAGAGAATTGGGTATGTTAAATCTTCCAAATGTATGAATTCCTTTTTCAGATTTCTCGATTTTTTGTAACTTGAGTTTTCTTTTTAAATCGAGATCGTTTTTCTTTCTCATGATATTTACAAAAGAAAATATTCGACTCATGGACTTTTGGTATTTACAACTTGATTATTTTTCATGTGATGATAGTGAGTCCTTCATCCTTCTCTTTACGAAGGAAGAGCCTTGATTCATGGATTTTTAGATTAATGACTTGATCTTTTATCAATTCCTATGAATCCTTCTTCTTTCTATTTATAAGAAAAGGGATTTGATTTATGAAGTTTTATTTATGGATTTTTGATCATTCATTTGATGATCATCTCCCATAAATTCTTCCTCGCGCTTCTCACGAAAGAAGAATTTTTATTCATATACTTTTAGTATGTGATGATCATTTGCAAGAATAGGGTTTTGATTTTTTTTTCGTATGGACATTTTGATCCTTTTTTATGAATCCTTTCTCTTTGCTAAAATAGAAACTTGATTCAATAAAACTAATTTATTATGGATTTGACTTGGTTCAAATCCTTTCATGAATTTGGTTCTTGATTTTTTATGGAGAATGAATTCCTCCCTTACTCTTCTTCCTCTTCTTCTTATTTTTATGACAAAGGAAGAAAGAAACTTACACATTTCAAGAAAGAACCAAAAAGCTCTTGCACATCTAAAGCAAAAATGTTAGCTTGCCCATTTCAAAAAGCAAAAGTAGTTATCATGCAAAGTTTTTGCTTAACTTCTCATTTTTTGCTAGCTTGGATAAATTGGTGTAGAACTTACTTGAATAGTTTTTAAACACTTGCATTGTTAAATGATTCTCCTTTTTGTTGATGACAAAGGGGGAGAAATAATGATTAGTATCAAAATGTTGATTTAAGCATGAGAAATAATAAATTTTTGATATCATGAAATGATGATTAACATCATGATCAAAATGTTGATTTAATGCATGAAGTGATAAATGCTTAAAATTTTAATATCTTCATATCATGTCTGTTATGCCCAAAATAATGTATCATGAATGCTTTAGTATCATGTATGATATGTCCAAAATGATGTATCATAAATGCTTTAGTATCATGTATGATATGCCCAAAGTGATATTGATTTATTTTTGCTATCATACATGAAGTGAGAATGAAATGTAAGGTTTTAAAAATGTGCATGTTTTAATGATGCACAACATATTAAAATTTTGACATGATATATTGCATTTGATCACTATGATCGAAAGTGTTTAACTTGAATTCAAAGGTTATGATTTCTTATGAATTCAAGTTTGCTTTATCTCAATGTGGCATATAGATAGGGGGAGTTAAGGTTAACTCCATCATCAATTGGTTATCATCTTTAAAAAGAGGGAGATTGTTGAATCTTAGATTTTGATGATGAAATAAATTGATAAATTAATAATTTAATCCATGTGTTGAGATAAGTGTTATAGGATTAATTACGATAATGGATAAGGAATAAAGCAGATATTTGGCCGGAGTGAACGATCGGATGATATGTCGAAGATTTGAACGATGTGCTAGAAGCTCATCGAGAGTTCATCAGGAGCTTGCCGAGAGTTCGTTGGGAGTTCACTGAGAGTTCTTCGGGAGTTCACCAAGAGTTTGTCGGGAGTTCACCAAAAGCGTGTTGAAAGTTCACCGGAAGTTCGTCGAGACTTCACCGGAAGAACGATTAACATACTAGACAAAAATTGCTTAGTTAATGCCTTAATTATCATAGTTAGAATTTAGACTGAGTTAAGATTTGGAGGTAATCTCACTAACTCAGTTAAGGGCCAATTGGGCCCAAAACAGGATTGAGTTAAGCCGGATGGAAGGCCCACTCGGCCACTTGGAGCTTTGCCAAGCGGTGGCACTGCCCAGGGTGGGCGGTGGAACTGCTTGAGGCTCAACCTCCCAAGTGGTTTAGGCGGTGGAACCGTCGGTAGTTAATGCTGCAAAGTGGTAGTACTGACAGACTGGGTGATGGTACCACTTAGTGTTAGAGTGTTAGGCGGTAGTACCACCAAACTAGGTGGTGGTACCGCCCAATGTCAGTCTGCAAGCGGTGGTACCACCCAATAATGGCGGTGGTACCGCCAGTACCCCAGAAATCCGAGACAAGATACTTTTTTGTTCCAATTTTGAAGTCATTGGGGCATATAAATACCCCACTCTTTTCTACATGAAAGAGCAATAAAGTGTCAAAAAAATCTTTAAGTGTTGAGGTGTAAAAGTGTTGTAAAAGTGTAAAGAGTCCTCCTCCTCTCTCTCTCTCTCTCTCTTTAGCTTTGTAATTATTCAAGAAGAGGTGTGAGGCTTGTAAGGGTTGTCTCTTAAACCCGTGAAAAAGAGAAAGCGCTGTAAGAAAGTGGTTGGTCTTCGCCTATTGAAGGAAGACCATTAATGGACGTCAGTGACCTCGATGGAGGAGGAATCAAAAGTGGACGTAGGTCATAATGATCGAACCATTATAAATCTGGTGTATTCTTTTCTTACTGCTTACTTTCATTACTTAGTTGCTTAGTTCACTTTACATTTACTTTAAGTCATTACTCTCATTACTTTCCGATATGGGCTTTGTCAAAATGATTTTATCGAACGATATAATCCAAATCGACGTTTTTATCATAAACACTAATTCACCCCCCCCCCCTCTTAGTGTCGTATTGATCCTAACACAAAGGACAAAGGCCAATGCTTCCACTGTGGCAAAGAGTTTCATGCCAAACCTTTTAACAATGGTGTCTATGTGCTTAGATTGGGACAAACCAAGTATTCTCTTAGATCTATCTCTATAGTTCTGAATCCCCAAGATATAGGATGCTTCCCCTAAGTCTTTCATGGAGAAGTGTCTAGATAACCAAGCCTTTACTATGAATAACATTCCTATATCATTCCCAATGATCAGGATGTCATCCATATATAACACCAAGAAGGTGATAGCGCTCTCTCTTACCTTCCTATACACATAAGGCTCATCTTCGTTCTTAACGAAGTCATAAGATCTGATCGCCTCATCAAATCTTACGTTCCAACTTCGGGAAGCTTGCTTCAGTCCATAAAGCAACATACATACCTTATCTAGACTATCCTTGGGCATGAATCCCTTAGGCTGTATCATATACACCTCCTCCTCAAGGTTGCCATTGTAGAACGCGGTTTTCACGTCCATTTGCCAGATCTCATAACCATAGTGTGCTGCAATAGCCGACAGAATTCAAATGAATTTTAACATAGCTATGGGTGAGAAGGTTTCGTTATAGTCAACACCTTGCCTTTGACGATACCCCTTAGCTATTAGCCTTGCCTTATAGGTCTCTATCTTTCCATATATTTCGATCTTTTTCTCGAAGATCCACTTGCAACCAATGGGTACAATACCCTCGGGTGCATCAACTAGGTTTCAAACCTTGTTGGAGCACATGGAATCCATCTCAGAATTCATGGCTTCTTGCTACTTCCCGGAGTCTATATTCATAATAGCCTCCTCGTATGTTTGAGGATTAATATCCTCAAAATCTTCTCCTATAATATGTCCCACATATCTCTCAAGAAGATGTGATACTCTGCTGGACCTACGTAAAGTTGAAACTTGTAATAGTGGAAAGAGTTCTATTCGAAGATAACATCGCAGATTCACTAACAAAGCCATTATCTCAAATTATCTTTGAGCGTCGCAAGGGTCTAATGGGGATCAGGCATGTAGGTGATTGGATTTAGGTCAAGTGAGAGATTGCTACTCATATGTGCCTTGCAAGCTAATTGCGTGAGTGATGGTATGTGTGACATGATACATATTCTTTTTTCTTATTATATTTTGACATTTTATCACTTTATATTGCTTGTTGATTGTGATATCCATGGATCAATGCAATGAGAATCAGATCGTGATGAGATCACGATAATGAGACTGATTCACCTTTAAATATATACCATAAATAATCTTGGTTATAGGTTACTCGAGAGGGACATCGAAATAACTGAATAGATTAGTGTACTATATACCCGTCCATATGATGGAGGCAGCTAGTCTCATAGCTGCTTATGTGGGGACACTATGACTACAGTGTAGGTGCTCATTTGAGAATGAGTTCACTAATTGATCCACTCATAGAATGTTGGATAATTAATGATACTTCATTATCAGATAATGATTTTGTTGTCCTAGTGGTGTACCTGGTCCTTACACTTGAGACACCAATGATATTTTGTATGAGTACTCCACTTTTTGATACCGGACTTGTATATTTGGAAGTTCCAAATCAAGCACAACTAGTCATCGGGAGTGTTAGTCAACCTTATGAGGGCTATTGAGTGTCGATAAAGGATCATCCGCTCTCGATGTCATGAGAGGAATATCACAATTGTTCTTGCTTAGACAAATCCCTAGCTAGGGTCATTTGGATTGAGAGAAAAAGAGTTCTCCAAGAGAATCTGATTAGAGCGAGACTCAAGGAAAAATCGTATATGTCTGACAGCACCATGCCCAATGTATGGTCTCTAGGATATTAGATATATGAAGGACTATAGGTATACGGTAACTGAGGATAGATAGGTCTAACGGATTGGATTCCCCTGTATCGTTTGGGGACTGCGACGTAGTGGCATAGAACATTCGCAGTCGATGTGTCAAGTAAATTTTTATGAAGATAATAATTCACTGAACTAGAATGAGTTTTGATAAGTATGACTCACGGTCAGCTCGATATTGGGCCTAGAGGGTCACACACATATGGTAGGCGTTGCGATGAGTAGAGGTTTGGATATAAGATATCTGCCGGAGCCCATATCTTATTGGATTCCAATAAGCCCATAAATTATTGGATCATATGGATGGGATCCAATAAGAGCCAATAAGAGATTATTGGATATAGATCCACTAATCTAAGAGGCTTGGGTAGTTGGATGAAGATCCAATACCCAATAGGGCAGGATCCATTAGGATTATTGACAAGAAGCCTTTTGTAAATAGGAGGGTACTAAAGACCTATAGGCCAAAGGATTCTTGGTTGTCACCTCCTATTCTCTCCCTTCTCCTCCTCAGATAGCAAGTGTGGAGATTCAGACAGCGATTTGAGGAGCATCGTCACAGCCCTACTATGTGGATCACCGCTAGAGAGGAGGACGCTTGACTTCCTTCACCCTCTCCTATAGATCTGTAGGGATTCAGGGATATATGATCTCCTTATGTAACACAACTATCTCATATGGTTTTTTAGTTTCGCAAGTTTTTATGCATCAATCTTCGTACGACGATGAACACATCTTTTAAGAAATTTGGGATTTTTATTTTTCTGTTCTTCCGCTGCGCATGTGATGTCGCCACTAGATTTCCCTATAAGTGATGACACAAGTGATATGACACGCACTTTTTTTATTTTTTATTATTATGATATTTTCTTAATTTATATTACTTGTTAATATATATATTATGATGTCCATGGATCTGTGCAATGAGAATCGGATCGTGATAAGATTACAATAATGAGTTTGATTCATTTTTAAACACAAATCCTAAATAATCCCGATTATAAGTTACTCGAAAGGGACATCGAGATAATCGGATAGACTGATGTATAAATATTTAATCTCTTAAATTTTTTATTAGTGTCATCGTAAGATATCTGTATACTCACTTGCGCCGTACACCGCAGGGAAATATTTAGATATTAGTAAAAGTCATCGAGATAATATTTCTGGATTTATTGGAAAAAGCTATCAAGAAAAAGGTAGGGGCATTTTTGGTAACAAAGACAAAAAAAAGGATCCCAAGCCAACGAAGCCACGTGATTATGGTTGAGACCAATACGGCGCTATGGCCCAGCCTGGGGAAACCATTGACGACCCACGATTCCCTTATGCGATGGAAACACTCGATTCGCCACTCACTAGCTAGACCATCGATACCCTCGCGTCAATAGGGACCCACAAATAGGCGACGGATGAGACACGCTCCAGTTGTCACGCTCCCCGCCCTCCCTCTCTTGCTCTCCACTCATCATATTTACGAGTGTGTCCTCCATGAAAGGACGAGAACGCCTTGGCCGTGTCACTTCTGGCGTCTACTTCGCCATCGGATCGGCTCGGCCCGATGGGGCCATGCCGGGAATCGACAGTGGATCTCCCACTGTCTTAAACTTCATCTTCTTCTTCTATATTTTGCCTGCCAAGCTCCATGGCTCGCCCCTGACCTTGCAACTTCTGAACACGGCATCAGGTGGTCATCGAAGGAGGAGGAAGAGACACAAGAGAGAGCCGCAGAGGTTCAAAAGTATGTCTTTTTTCTACTAATTCTTCCTCCGGGTTTGAAATCTTACGATGTCCGTCACTGTAGGTAATCAGGTGATCGAGAGGAAGGAAAGGAATACAGATGGCCGACGTATGGAAATCCAAGGTTCTTCCGAGGATTCAGAAGGTTTTTGGTGGCGGCAGCAGCAAGAAGGCTGATGCTGCCGAGGTTGTCAAGTCCTTTGATGAATCAAAGGTTGGTGTAAATGCTTCTTCTTATCAGTTCTTACTGTCTCCTGCTTCTTCCTTGCTGTTCCGTGTTATCGGTGTGTGTACAGGAGGAGATCAGCAAGGAGTCTGAAGAGAAGAAGTCCGAACTACAGCCAAAAGTTACAGAGATCTATGAAGCTTCTCCTGCTCAAATCAAGGTCCATATTTCATCTCCTGTTGAAGATTCTATGGATTTAAGCTCAAGTAGAGGGTAAGTAATGTTTGATTGCTATGATCACAGGCTTTGATGAAGAAACCTACGGAGTCTGATCTGAAGAGGAACTCAGCGGCCATCAAGAAGTTTCTTGAGGAACTAGTAAAGATTGGTAATCAGCACGTTCCGGTCCCATCACGTTCATCTTCGAGAAAGTCTCCGGCCTTCTCCCGGCAGAAGAGCCCTCTTCCGCCGCCGTCGAGAGTACCGGCAAGGAGGCGACGGCGGAGGCCGTGGAGGAGGTCAAGAAAGAAGAGGCTGAGAAGGTGGAGGAGAACCCTGCTCCTCCTCCTCTTCCTGCCACCGATACCCCCGCCCCAACTGAGCCTGCGCCAGTACCGGCGCCGGCACAGGAACCTGCAAAGGATTAAGCTGCTGCTCTCCTTGTCACTCCATGCATTGTAGACCGACGACGACTACAGCATCATAGTTCCGTGTCTACGTGATTTATTATTCTTTCTTTCTGCTCTCGTCTCTGTGTGGTTAATTATTTGGGTATATGCTCTATGAGTGTTTCTGCTCTCATCATAATTCTGTATGCCCTCACCATTCCACTGAGTTTTCTCTGTCAACGGTGTCTCATCATACTATCATGTTCTCAAACTGTAGGAGAAAAGTCGGTGGGATGGGTGGCATGTTATGCAGTCTAAGTCTTAGGAGAGGGAGGAGGAAAACGACGTGAGCTTGATCTCCTCAGTGTGCTGTCATCACTGTGAAGCAAGTTTGTGCTGATGTTACATTGCCATGAGGATGATGAAGGTAACTAAGTGTCGTGGGTCCCGATAATATTTTTGAAAATGCGAATCTAGTTAACCAACCCATCCCAACAAAATAAAAGCAAAGATGATGGACATTTTTACAAAAAAATTTCAACCAAGGAGGGTCAGAGCCCCTTAACAATCAATCAGTCTAGACTGATCAGAATGTTGTGGAATCCTTCAGTGATAGCACATTGTAGGCCATCAAAGAGTGCCAGCATTCAGCATAGATTAGCATGGTGAGTGTTGGTTCCTGTTGCTACAGTGGAGCCAGCAGCGGTGTTGATAATGTACCCGGTACCAGCTAGAATAGAGTTAGTAAAGGAGTCCTCTGTTTCTAGGGTGTAATCATGGTTAGGGGTTGGAATGTAGGGGGAATGGGAACCCAGAGTCCTCAGGCGGATGAGACATGGACTCTGCACCAAGTGTTCATGGGGGGAGGAATGGTGGTTGCTGTGCAAAGCATCATTTCTATTCTTTTAGAGAATCCAAAGTGAGGTGGCAATAAAATATTTCAAGTTGTTGGAAGAGGATTTCTCGAGGCTCTCACCATATATAGCCAAGAACCGATGGGCCAGGAGCTAAAGTGCTGGAACTGATAATGCAAGAGAGTTTAAACAAGATCCCAGCAAATTGACATTTGAAAAAAATATACTCGATAGAGTCTGAGAGAGGAGTTTCTAAAGAAAAAATTTAATTGGTGGGAAAATATTAAAGTTCCACGTAATCGTCCAGCAATCTCATTCATCAGTGCAATACAAATGCCCGTCTCTCTCTCTCAAAAAACAATGATGACTTGTAATTATTATCAGCTCATTTTATCTGGATTTTCTACCGTGCAGATTATGGCGATGGTGTCTTGAAGCTTCTCTCAAGTTAGTTTGATCAAATATCCGGATTGAGATTTGAATCCTTAATGTTTAGTCCACAATCTAATGGCCCCACCAACCAGAATGATAAATGAGATAGATACAAAGGGAAGAAGCCACATATGCATCCACATGGCTATTTCTCTTCTGATGATATAGCCAAATGTTGCTCATATAGCCATCAGACAACATGGATTATGGATGGCATTAATCTTTGAAACTGATAACTTCCATGTCTAAATGTGGAGATCCAACTCGAGCAAATGCAGAGGAACAAGCTTGGTTTGATGGAGTGGATTGATCCAAATGTGTTGTTAGGTCATATGGTCCACTTTGCTTTTGTCATAATACTTGTTATTGTAGACAAGTGGGAAACTGGGAGAAGAAAAGCTCTCTTAAGCACTATGGAATTTCTTGGATAAAGGAAAGAAGAGAGAAACCAAGCAATAATATCATTTCAATTTTATGATGTGAATGAAAGCTAAGCCACTCTTATATTTGCTCAATTCACTTTGTGCTTTGGATCATGATAATATTTGGGACACATAGTAATGCCCAAACTAATGGACTTCACAAGGTCTCATTCCAACATCAAACCCCAGGTTAAATGTGTTGATGAAACTCAATATCAAGTTAAGCTAAACTGGATGATATCAGTAATGTTCTCATCCTCTTGGCAAGCCACCAGCCACCAAGATATCCTTGACAAAGCTTGATATATGATATGGTGGTGGAAGTAGAGGAGAAAGTTATAATAATAATCTTGCCAAAGGAATCACCAATGATTCAGATCCCAGTTTATTGGATTCCATTGCACGAGTGCATCCATCCATAAAACACAAGTAACGAAGGAAAGAATAGATACTACTTCATCACAAGCTTATGAGTGATCACTCAATGAAAATATTTATCATGATATTAAACCAGGTTGTGAGTTCTAATCATGGATCTGTCATTCACTATTTCGCCCAATTGGTATCTTTCTATTATGCATGCCGCATACACTTGATTTTAGTTTCATATATCAAACTTAATCCGTTTTGCATATAGTCATCAAACACCATTCTAATCTAGAGTGGTAATCTCAATCTACAACAAATTTAGTTGCGTTAGTTTTTCTTCCTTGGTTATAATTATCGAAAGAATTCTTAATAGACATGTTTAGATTAGATGTAGCGAAGCAACAGTACACCTACATGCAATGGCAAAATATGGCGCAAACTGGAAGAGACATTTCCACAAACACCTAGAGTGCGGACAAAAGGTTAAAAATAGAACAAGAGTCAAGACCCTACTTGATTGTCCTTGTCCTTGTCCTTGTCCTTCCCAACCCCTCCAAAGTCGATCATGAATCCTTCCCACTCCTCCGACTCATCGCCGTCGTCGTCAATCTGGCCCGCCTCCTCCGCAGTAAGATCCGATTCTTCGGCGTCGGACTCGGACTCGGACTCGGACTCAGACTCCGGAGGCCTTTGCACCGGCGGGCTACGCCGGCGCATACGTGCGTACCCGCGGAAGCAACCGGGTGGGCGGAGGAGAAGTGCAGTGAGGGTGGAAAGGTAACGATCACGAACGTAGAAGTCCGGGCGAGGAGAAAGCGGAGGGACTCCCGAGGTGGCCCGTGTTGGGACGAACGGAGCTTGAGCGCACGACATGGCCCGACGCCTCAGCGCCGCCGCCCGCCCTAATACTGCCGACCGCGACAGCATCTTCCCGGGCATCGGGACGGAAAGGAGTGCGAGCCTTTCCGAGAGACTTAAGTTTGACCCGATGCCTAATTGGACGGTTTAGATTAACTTGATTTAATGGTTAATAGTATATATATACCGGTGAATTCTCGAAAAAAACTTTTAAATTTGAGAATTTCTGATCAATATTTAATTATTTTTTAAAAAAACACCCTTAATCACATGAAAAAAATATTTTATCCCTGTTAGACCCATTGGACATAATGAGGTTATGGTTGTCGGCCCCCCCTCCTCTAGTTATCCGTTGCGGGTGAGAAAGGAGGGCGACCCACTCTTGCCTAGCTTTCATCATTAGCTATGGAGGTGCCGTAGGGGTTGCACCTTCGTCACTAATCCAATAGGAATCAACGAAGGGGGGCAACCTATCATAGATGGTCATCACACACTCTCAACACCTTTATTAACAGACCGTTTATAATGCCCAAGTCTCATACATATTAAATTACAATTAGTATGCTAATAAAAGCATAAATAATATGTATATGTTACCCTCTTAGTGATATAATTTGTGATGTCTATATTTTATAAATATGATAAATGACATTATCATGTTTTCAGCTTTTAAGATTAAAGTACATCTTTCTAAAAATATTATTCTCAGTATTTTATGAAATGATGGTTGAGCATGTATAAGTATTAATTGTTGAATCTCATATTTTGATAATGAAACCAATTGATAAGTGTTTATGATTTGATATACGTTTTGAGTGACGCAGGATGCTTCGATCAGAGAGAGATAATTAAAGCAAGAAGAATCATGTTGGGCCGAAGAAAAACATATCAGAAGATTGGACGTCGAGCCGAAAGATCGGTCGACGTATCGACAGAAGGCTTCGAGCCATGAGTTTGGGTATCAGGCTAAGAAGAGCGGATATTGCGCCAAGAAAATCGGAGTTACGGAGGTCAACTGACCGATTGGGCAATAGGCCGCAAGAGAGAACGATACACCAAACAATCGGACGAGTAGTGATGAACCAATGACATGCCAGACAACATCTAATTAGCTTAGTATTAATTATCTAGATCGAAGTAGATTTTATTGTTAGGAACGAGTCCGGCACTAAGGGGGGGGGGGGGAATTAGTGCAGTAGTAAAAATTATGTCGGTTTAAAACTTCTTTGCGATTAAATCCATTTTTGACGAAAACCGTTTCGTAAATATCTTAACTTGAAACACGTTCGTAAATGTATTGAAAATAGTAAGCAAATAAAGAGGTTTGCAGTAAAGATAAATTGCTCAAAGTAAAATGTAAAACATATTTTAGAGTGGTTCGGTCGTCGTGACCAACATTCACTTTGTCGATTCCTCTTCCGTTAAGGCCATGGTATGCTTGGTCGAGTCCCTCAATAA
>LVTN01000169.1:0-25408 GCA_001649415.1 Musa itinerans
TTTTTACATATGCATGATTAACTACAATAGCTTGGCATAAAGCAAAGTGAAGTCCCGAAGTCAAGAACGTGATTTTGTTGGGAGTTCGAGAGTTCGTCAGAAGTCTGGACGTTCGTCGGAAGTTCTGACAGAAATAGCCTAGAAGTCTAGGAGCTTGCCAAAGAAGCTCATCAAAACTCACTAAGAAGATCGTCATGAAGTCCAGGAGCTTGCTAGGAGTCCGCCGGAACATTGCCGAGAGATCGTCGAAGGTTCACCGAAAGATCGTCGAAAGAAACCTAGACTTACAGACTTTGTTTAGCTTAGTAAATATCTTAAAATTCATATTTAGCACATAATTATGATTAGAATTGGGCCAACCAAATTAGAGGACAGTTAGGCCAAGAGAAAGGCCCAAACAGTGACCAAACAAGTGAAGCCATCGTGACACAATCTCTGAGACTGTGTCAGGCGGTGGTACCGCCAGACTGGGCGGTGGCATCGCCCAATGTCAGACTGCAGGCGGTGATACCGCTCGTACCCTAAAATTTTAGTGGTTTGAATTTTTGGCTCCAAATTTGAATCCATTTGGGGCCTATAAATACCATAGATGTAAGAGGGATACCTTATAAAAGAGGGTTGTAAAAGATTGCCTCTTAGACCTGTGAAAAGGAGAAGAGGGGTATAAAAGGGTAGTTGGTCTTTGTCCATTGAAAGAAGACCGATAGTGGATGCCAATGGCCTCGACGGAAGAGGAATCGGCGAAGTTGATGTAGGTCACGACGACCGAACCACTATAAAAATCTGGTTTACGTTTCTCTTGTGCAATTTACTTTACTGCAAACCACTTTACTTGCTTTACATCTACTATGCTCTTCCATACGCTTTCAAAGTTAATACCTTTACAAAACGGTTTTTTGTTAGAAACGGATTTAATCGCAACAAAATTTTAATTTTTACTGCTGCACTAATTCACCCCCCCTCTTAGTGCCAACTCTTTTCCTAACATCTATTATATTAATCAACAATTACAAATACATATTTACTATCTCTTAGACTTGTGATATAAATAGATCCAAATAAGTTTATGTAAATTAGATGTAGAGGTCTAGAGATACTTATTTGGTTTTTGAGTTTAAAGCTATTTTTTATGTATTTTTCTAATTGACATAAATCATAATTCTTATCTTTAATAAATTTGAATTTAGATTTTTTTTATAAGCTTTTTAGTTTCAATTTAAGAATTTAATTTCATATTAACATATCCTAATTTCCTATGCCCATGCATCATGAAAGTTATCATGGTATAAATATTATCATTTTTTAAAACAATCAATGATTTATTTTTATTTTCAATGATAATTCAAATTTTACTTAAAATCTTTTGTCACAAAGTTAGCTAATACTTATTAAATTGTGTTTCAAGTCATCTATCAAAAGTATATCTATCTTCAACCAAAATACTTGATTTCTTAACAATGTATCCGATGTTAATGATTTTTTTTTTTTTTGTTATCTTCAAGGGTGACATATCATTCATTTTGACTAGAAAACTTTGAAAAGATTATGGATCTCCAATCATATATATTGAGCATCTACTATCAAAATAACATATTTTCTTCCAACTCTTGGATAACGTACATATAAGAAAGAAAAGATTGATTTTAATGCTCATATAAGTTTGGGTCCTTCGAGATTAGAATTACCTTTCTTATCTTTAGAGTTTAGATTCAAAATGATTCCTCTAGAGACCCAAACAAAATTTGTATATACGTTAATATTTTTTATTATAGCAAAATTAAGCATAATAACCATGTCTATCACAAAATTTGCATATGCCTTCAAATGAGGTATGTGCTCTTGAGATATATAAGATTGGTCTTTTAATAAACTTAGTCACACCATATTTGATTTTATTGGAATGAAAACCAATTCATTCTCTTTTAAAAGTTTGAACTTATCTAGCTAAGATCATATCAAGTGATTTATTTTCAATCTCAAATTTAACTAGAACTTGCTTTAAAAGCTTGTTTTCTTTCTTATATTGAAGATGAGAAGATTTTGAGTTTCCACATCTAGGGTAAGGAATAAAAGATATTAAGTTACATTTATCATGAGTATTTTTAGTATATTAAACTCATTAATAAGTAAAGCATGAACATTTTTCAGTGAATTATATTTTTTATTAATCTTTTTAAATTCATCATATAGGTCATGAAATGCTTTAAGAAGTTCTTTATGCAATAAAGATGTTTCAAAGCAATTGGTTACCTCGTTATCAAATAGTATATGAGCATAATTTCTTTTGGGTGATTTGTACTTCTGAGCTTTCTTCATTTGACCATTCTTTTCTTGATAAGTTTTTTTTTTCTTTTTCATGTCCTTTTAAGATCATCTCATAGGTCATTAATAACCTTATGAATTCTTCAAATGAAAAATTGTTTAAGTCATTTTCTTCTTGAATTATGATAATCCTTACATCTTAGTTCTTTGAAAGTGACTTAAGGATCTTAAGTGAAAGATTATGATTAGAAAAAAATTTGCTAAAAATGTTTAATCCACTAATAAGATTCAAGAATAGAGTAAACATATCATCAATGGATTCTTGTGGCATCATCATAAACTACCCAAAATCAAGTAAACTTATGCCATTCTGGATAATTTTCAAAGTATGCTAAATATTAAAAATAGTTTCAAATGTAGAAATTTAATTAACTCATTTCATTCTAAGGTATAATACGAAGCATTCATCATTTTAGCATTCAAGCGAAATAATTATCTTTTGAAATCCATCCATTCTTCAAAAGGTTTGATCACTTCAAAACTATGTATGATTATAGAAAGTTTTTGAAAACTATTTTTGATAATAAACTATAAATCATGATTAAGTGAATAATAAGAAATCTCTCATTCTAATTTTTTAAAGAAGTGTAATATTTCTTGATGACTTAAAAAGTTATTATATGAGTGTTAATCCAATTGAAAGAACTTCTCTCTAATACTAGTTGTTAGGATCTTAATGACACTAAGAGGGTGGGTGAACTAGTGTTATAACAAATTTTAACTAACTTTAAAATTTAATTGAGAAACATAGATCGAAAAGATGATTAACCAAGAATTGAATGTAAGTAAGAGCTATTAATAAAGTGAGTGATAATTAGTAATCATGATTAAAAGTTACAAGCAAGAGAAAGAACACAAACTGATTAATAGTGGTTTGATCTTCTTGACCTACATCAACTCTCAATTCTTCTTCCCTCGATGTCATTAACTTTCATTATTGAACTTACTTCCAATGGGTGAAAATAATAACCCTTTATAATCTTTCTCTAAATTCGATCTTAGGAGAGAACCTTCACACTTACTCTTTTACATGAAACCTCTCACCTCCTATCACTTAGTATTAAAACTAAACTCAAGAGGGAGGAAGAGACTCAAATAATACTTAAAGAGAAAGCTACAATACTTAAAAAATTCAGGAATAAATGCACTATCAACCAAGCTCGGGTGGGATATTTAAAGCTCCTAAAAGGCTTCCAAAATTGAGCCATAACACCACAAACAAATGATATTACCATTATAATATTTGAAACAGAGCTACAATACTAGACTCCAATAGTACTTTCACCATTTTTTTTTAATACGGAGTTGTAATACCATACTCTCATGGTACTACCATCATAATTTTTTATACAAAGCTGCTATATTAGACTTCGATGGAACTATTGTTAGGATCGTATCGATACTAAGAGGGGGGATGAATTAGTACTTTCGTAAAACTTCATCGGTTTAAAAACTTGTTTGATGAAATCGTGTCAGAAAGTGTTTAAGCTTAGAGAGCACATTCATAAGCGTAGTGAGAGCAATAAGCAAGTAAATCAATTAGCAATATAAATAAAAAAGCATGAAGGAAATGCAAACTGATTTTATAGTGGTTCAGTCGTCCTAACCTACGTCTACTCTCGATTCCTCTTCACTCAAGGCCATCAGCTTCTACTACTAATCTTCTTTCTAACGAGCAAAGATCAACTATCCTTACAACTCTTTCTCCTTTTCATAGACTCAGAAGAAAATATTTACACCTCTTTTTTAGACCTCACTCATTCTTTAGAAAATTTCTAACTCTAGGAGGAAGAGACTTTAAATCCTAAGAGAGTTTCCAATATTTTTTCTCAAGTATTTTTTCCCTTTTTTCTACTTAATTTCATGTTCTTCCAAGCAGAAATAACTATGGTATTTATAAACCCTAAATGACTTCAAAAATAGAGCCAAAAAAGGTTTTATCCCGGGTTTCTCGGGTCCTGACGGTACCACCACCTGCAACACTACCACTGGGCGATACCACTGCCCAATATAATGGTACCACCGCCTGACACATTGATGCTGGGTGGTACCACCGCCTTACAGTTTGGAAAAGTATGCTCTTGACTTTTCTAACTTATAGGTGGTTTTACTTAACCTTGGACTACTGAATGGGCCTTCCACTTGACTTAAAACAATCCAAACTCAGGCTCAATGGGCCTCTAATTGAGTTTGGCATGGTTACATCCGAAACCTACTTAATTTCAACTTAACTACAACCAATTAAGATAACCAATTATAAGACTAGAATTCTATGTTGTCCGACATATCATTGGTTCATCCGACGCTTCGTCCGATCCTTCGGCGTATTACCCAATCGGCATATTGACCTCCTGCAACTTCCGATCTCCTTGGTGTAATGTCTGATCCTTTGACCCGATGCCCAAACTCATGGCACGAAGTCCTTCTATCGGCACGTCAACTGATCATCCGGCCAATGTCCAATCTTCTAACATGTTCACTCCGGCCCAACATCTAATTCTTCCTACCTTAATCGAGGTTAGTCTTACATCACTCAAACGGATATTAGATTATAATTTCATCAATTAATTTCATCATTAAAATTTGAAATTCAACAAGTAGTTTAGGCCTTCTAGTAATCTAAATTCGGCTCAACTTCAAGCCCAATGATTTTCATGATAAGTAAGCTTTATTTCAACCTAATATTGACTCAAATTGGTTTAAAGTTATCTTAACCAAGACCTTGATTCATCAACTACTCAACTGATATATTTTTGAAGCTTTCGACATATTGTCCACTCTTTCAATATGTTATCCAATCTTTCATCACTTTCTTCAAATCTCCGTATATCCCTCTATCATTCGGCATATTGCCCAATCCTCAAGCATGTCGACTTCGTCGTGACTTTCGATCTTTAGTGTGATATCTAATCCTTTTGACATGATATCTAAACCTATATATGAAGTCCATTCTTCGACATAACGATCAATCCTTTAACTTGATATCTAATTTTTTATATGATAATTTTTGACACAATGTAAAACTTTCTTGCTCAACATTTAGCTCTTCAATAGTCCGAGTATATGATCAAAGTATTTTCTCCATCACGTATCTCAATAGCACATTAGTTTATCAAATTTATTAATTAATTTTATCATTAAAAATATAAGATTGAATAGTTTATAATTGTTTAATAGATTGATTATATAATTTATTCTATAGCTAATTCACCACGTTTTTGCTATGAAACTCTTAAAAAATTTAAGAGAATCATATGAGCAAACCATAGCTTAGTAAGATTAACATGCTAGTTAAAATTTATTATAAATAAATATAATCTTTAAAACATATAAAATATTTATGTATTTAATACATGTTTTTGAAATATGTAGATGTCAAGATTTTCTTTATACTTATACAATTTATGAAAACTTAACTTTACATGCATTTTAAAATCATGACTTATTAATGTAAAATGTTTAAATATCAAATCCTTCATCATGCTTATATAGTTTACAAAATATCAATTTCATATATATTTCAAATCATAACTTCTTAATAATATTTTTTAAAATAAAATATCTCTAAATATATTTTTATAATAAAAATATAGCTAATGATGCATATCAAATCATAAATATTATAGTCTAAAGACTATTATTAACTTTTCATAAATAAGCATAATATAGTTAAGGATTAGGTGAAAGTATAACTAATATGCGGAAGCAGTAGTCATAATAGTATTAATAGCTATGGCCATATTATATTTTCTTAATAAGATCTAGAATCATGTTTAACCCCAATAATATAGGTAACACATATCTTCCTATGTCAGGGTTTAGAAGAAACTAGTTTCTGAATACATATCAATATTTAACCTTCATTGATAGGGTCCAAATCATCATCATACTCACTAGACAACTGTAATATCATAAAAAATACAGTAGTTATTTTTTACCAAGAGTTTAGATAAATCTTTTAACATATCTTTTTAAAATCATGTATTTTTTTATTATTTTTATATATAATATATAATGGATATTTTTATATAATCAAGATAACATAAACCAATAAATACTTATAACATGCAAATAGCTATTCAAATCATATGCTTTTCCAAATCATCAACATAGAAATTCTTTTACGATGCTTTTAAATAATAAAATGACTTAAAATTAATTTAAATAATAAATATTTATAAATATTAAATGCATGCATTAATATTTCTAAAAATAGATTAAACAACCATCAGATATCGTATATCCTTGATATAAGCATATTGTGATCTTTTCTCTCATTTTCTTTTTTTTCTCAAACCATTATTTTTCTCCTTTTATTTTCTTCATAATATAAATATCTAGTTACTTAAGAACATCATGATTCATTAATCTATAATTCAAAATATAAATATAATTAATGAAAATATAAGAGAATTCAAAATCATACATAAAATAATTTTCTTGAATTTTATCTATCTAAATCCATTTGGTATCAAAACAAAACGTTCATAATTTTTCTCTTATTTTTGTTTTCTCATTTCCTTTCTTTTCTCTCACTCCTCTATTTCCCTCTCGTGAACAATTTTTTTTTTATTTTTGTATTTTTCTTTTTTCTTTCTCATCCTTTCCTTCTCATCTTCTTCTTCTCCTACTTTACTTTCCCTTCTTCTTTCTTTATTTTTTTCACTCTCTCACACCCGATCCTCTATTAGTTTTTTTCTTATTTCTTTTCCTCTATCTTCATTCTCCCTTCTCTTCTCCTTTCTATTCTTCTCCCCTTCTCTTTTCCCCTCTTCTTCTTCTGTTCGCTCTCTCTCTCTCTTCTTCCTTTCTCTTCCACAAGCTCCCACGCAGCAGGCAGCCTCTGTTTTCCTCGTGAGAGGTGCAGAGGCAGACGCTGGAGAAGAAAACCCTTATTTTTATTACATTTTTTTAAAATTTAATCTCTAACAGTTTAATGTTTACATTTTGTTCCTTAAAAAAATATGAGATTTTACAACGGACTATCTTAGTCAACAAAGACCTTAATAAGATTCAAGACTGATTTAAGAGGTTTATATCTCAGGCTGGAAAGACTATCCTTATCAGCTCGGTCCATAATACCATATTCTCATACATGTCTTAATGAATACTAGAGTTTCTAAGAGGATTATTAAAAGAATGAAAAGAACCGATAGAGAGTTCTTCTGAATCATGCGGACCACAAGAACAAAATAATGGGACACTATCACTAATCCTAAAGAAGAAGGGGGTCTGAGGATCAAAGACTTGAGACTGGATAAGATGACTATTTGTGTCGAACAATTTACTTCCCTGTTGAACAATAAGCATCTGTTGTGGGTGAGAATCCATGAGAGCTCTTGGAACTAGAGGAATCTTTGTCAGCTCATGAGTGATATCCATTCTGGTTTCAAGAAAAGTATAAGGTCAAGTTTTGGACACTAAGTTTGGGGGTGAGGCTTGATTGATAGTATTCGTTTTTTAAGTGGTTGGTCTACCTTGTCAATGTTGATAGTGTATCTGTTTTCATTTTTATTGCTGAGCTAACTGATATTAATGGTCAAAAAATTAATATACTAAATGATTATTTTCACTCGACTTTAGTGTATAGGAACCTCGATGATAATAAATGAATGTGCTATAGCTAGTAGTGCATAGCAACTTGATAATGTCATTTAGTCCTACGTTGGTTGAGAAGTATGAAAACCAAGGACTCATAAGTCTGTTAAATCTCTCTTACACTCATTGCCCAAAGCGGATAATTCCTCGTAAGCTTATGGGTCACACCAATGACCGACTGATCAAATGATCCCTTATCACTCTTATTGAAAATGAGTGTTCTTATGAAAACTATTATGAAATAGGCTGCTTATCTCTGATTACATATTGCCAGTGTCACCCATTCTCAAATTTTGATTTGCCCAGTGTGCAAGTGTTGTAATGAATATGCTCGCTATCTTCTGTTTCGATGCAAGTTTACCAGTTTGGTATGGGAGATGATTATTGCTAATATATTTTAATTTGACTTTAAGGAGTTTGATGACTGATATAATGGATGTTGCCTTACTAGTGAGCAGTAGTTAGGTGCCCCTTTGGATAAGGAGGTGTTCCTTCCTGGCAGTTGTTGCAAAGCTTTGAAACCCTACTGCTTCTGATCTGCTCACATATGGAAAGCATGAAGGCAGGTCACCAAATGTTACCTCTTGCTCAAATCCTATAACTTCTCCTAATCCCTGAAACCCCAAGGCCTCTTCTCAACTACACCTATTCTCCTCGTCTGAAATCTCACCCTTGAGATAGATCTTCATAGCTTACCAACCCAATCAAATTTACATTCAAATCCATCTTATGGATGTGTGCGCCTTTCCCATCTCCTCCTTTCTCTACAAATCATGAAGCTCAAGATGATTTCTACTCTCCTGATCTTTGTTCTTTGCCTTTTACTTCATTTTGAACTTGAGTTGACTTCAGCACTCGGTCCAAACTGCTTCAAACTCTTGGAGTGCTGCTAAAAGCAATTCTTTTGCCTCGCATACTGATCTCCTGCATTTGTTTTGTCTCGATGAAGGCCTTATCTCCATATCTTCAGCCTGTATCTTCCTCCCTCCATCCAAACTGATGGAGGTTGTCCTGAGAAGTGCCCAAGGGAATGAGTGAAGCTGCCAGCATGATCTAGCTCGGAGACCAAAACCACTCACCGAGTACCATTCTGCCATCTCTATTGGAGATGCCAATGAGTGAAATAGAATTGATGTCAGTCCTGGCTAGCTAGGTCATGCTCTGGCAGCCTCATTTGTTCCTTGTTGGACACAGGGAGCAGATCCACCACTCTCATCACAGACAATAACAGGGAGGAGAACAGCAGTGTAAGCACGTTTTTTCTTTCCTTGTGCTATTTGACATGGCCATGCATGCTCCTTGACCATGTTTATCCATCGATTCTCTTATCAGCACTACTCCACAACAAGGAGGATCTTCTTTACCTGCCCTTTCCATGCTACTCTTCTTATCTTTGTCTGTTGAAGGATGCCTTTCGTCATTATCGGATTACAACACTGGGATCTAATGTTTGTGCTAATATTCCTTCAAGCTATATTTCCATGGATTCTTCACTTCTACGTTGTTGTTGTATGTGTCAAAAGTATACCTGAAACCTTGACAGGATACAAGTTAGATTACACAAGCTGATATTACTAAAGCTTCACCTCCACCATGATGCAGTCACTGTTGCCCTCAGAAAATGAAGGTGAATGTAGCATGGATCCCCATTGTGCACTGGGTTTCATCTCTGTAAGTGCTAACATTTTGCTAAGATCAGGACTTACCTTGGTGTGCATATGCATATACATGAAATAATCAATATACATTACTTTGATTTTAAAAAAATCCTATTGAAATAGACATACTCTATTATCAGAAAATGAAATATATGAAAATTCAAGTGAATGTGCTAAAAGAAGCACAAGTATTTTATTGACTTAAAACAAAATGGAACAACATGTCTTTGGATAACATAAGTTTGAAAAAAGAAGAAATCTATAATTATACGAATAAGATGAGCTGATTATTTCAAACTAAATGTGCCAAAAATAAAGAAATTTTCTGCTCACTTGCTTGCTGATTATTTCAAACCTTTCATAGTTCTTTTGGTTTGGAAATTTGTTAACATTTGCTTATTACTTGTCTGTTCACTTTAATGATCTCTGTTTTCAGGTAACTGTAAGAGTGTGAATTTTGGTTCTTGTTTTCGGATTATCTGTGATATCAGAAATGGGTCATAAACAACAGCCATGTTCAATCCTCTTGGAAGGTTTGGAGTGTGTTATTAGTCATGGCAATGAGCATTTGCAGTGTTATTGGTGGCTGAAACTACTGCATGGATTCTTGATGACATCCATTCCTAAATAGTAAGTAAATATCAATTCTGATACATCCTGGAATTGACAGGATTCCTTCCTTGGCAAGCACAGGATGTGTTACTTGTAGGCACTTCACCTGGATGTTAACAGAGAAGCTTGGCCTTTGAAAGATCTGAGTTGGGAGGTAGATCATCTGTGAATCAAACTCTGCAACTTGGAAAGCTATAATAGACTGTTGTGCTTGCACATACTTGCAGCGAAGCTTACCATGTCGCCAATTGATGAGCGAATTGTGCTTGACATAATGGTCATGGAAGCATAGTTGATTACCATTTGTAAGGAGGATGTATCTGATCCATATCATAAACATCAGACTAAATACTCAGGATGTTAAGCAGGTGAGTCTTCAAGGATGTCACTTTTAGCCAACAACACTCTCAATTCTCATAACTGATCGAAAGTTTTTAGATGTTAACCAATAGAAAAAATTGGTGACAATGCATTAAAAGTAAAAAAGACCAAAAACAAGAAGGGAAATTCTACGACAGAAAGAAAGCAGCAAACTTTGTGTCTCGAGTACAAGGAGATAAAGCATAGATCATAAGTTCAGACAGCCATCATCATCCGCGAGAACTCCTCAAAATTCACTTGTCCATCGCCGTCGATGTCAGCTTCCTTGATCATCTGGAGAACCTCTTCATCTGTCATTTTCTCCCCGAGATTGATCATCACATTCCTCAGCTGCACACAGTAAGTTCATGGTTAATAGAACAACCAATAGAGTCAGATTCTAAATTCTCGAAGATCGGTACTGTTTTGAAGTTTTGATGCATCCCAGACAAAAATTTTCTTTGACAAGTATTCTGAAATGTGAAAACCAGATAACTTCCAAGCCATGTACGAGTTAGCACCAACCGACGTTTACCTCACTGGCTGAGATGTATCCATTTTGATCTTTGTCAAAGACCTTGAAGGCTTCTCTTAGTTCCTCCTCAGCATCGGTCTCCTACAACTCCAAGAACAGACAAAAATGTCATTTCTTATCTTGAAACCAACCAGTTTGATTAAGTTGCACACGTCCTATATGTTTCTCAATTTACTGAATTCTGATTACTCATCTTGGATGCTTCTATCGATACCTTCATCTTTCGGGCCATTAGATTCAAAAATTCTGCAAATTCTATGGTCCCATTGCCATTGATATCGACCTCCCTAATCATATCTTTTAGCTCTTGTTCAGTTGGATATTGTCCCAATGATCCAATGACCGTCGCCAGTTCTTCCAGCGTAATGCAGCCTATCATGCCATCACGTTAAAAGGAGAAAACTCAGTGCCAAATCAACTCAGAGATTACAGAGTAAAGCACAGAGCAGAAAAGATTTATCCCAAGTATTAAAATGACCATAAGAATGATTCTCTCTTTGATGACGTGAAATTAAACTCTAACCTAACCTCGATAAGCACATATTACAACTTAGCATAATAACTTCAGAACTGAAAGCATCTGCAAGCAAGTTGTCAATTTTGTTCGGTTTGATATAGGGAAGCCTCCCGATAATAAGAATGAATTGTTTTCAGAAGAAAAATCAGTCAGGAGAAGAGAAATTTTTTGCATGGACGTCAGTTGCTTAATTCACCATGACTTCAAGAAAAATACTCATGCTTTGAGAGAACATATAAGGAGAGTCGTGATGTGACATGAATATGGATTCAGCATTTACTTTTTGCTCAAATAAAGAAAGCATACAATCATAAAAGACCCTTTTTTTGTTGTTGTTGCATTTCTGTTAGACCTGATCAAGTTAGAACATTCATTGGTCTCAAAGACAAAAGGGCTCTAGATTGTTAGAGCAAGTTCTAATCAACCAAAAACAAAGTTGAAATACCAATGAAAGATAAGCATATGTCAAGTATAAGAACCAACCTACAAAACATGCAGAAGCTTTAACAAACAACACACTAAGAGAACCAAGAAAGGAAATGAAAACCGAAAACAACATGAAAAGGTTGGTAGAAGAAGAACAAACCATCTCCATCTTTGTCAAAGAGGCAGAAGGCTTCCTGGAGCTCAGATATCTGATCAGTTGACAGGCGAAGATCCATGAAAACCTACTACCCCAGAAACCAACAGGAGACAAGAAACAGGAAGGATGTTCTACGGTGTGATGGAGGTGGAGGAAGAGCTGAAAGCCTCTTGTAGGCTTAGATTTGGTAGAGAGGGGCAAGGGAGGAGGAGCTTTAGCTTTGGCTGAGTAGCCTTGGCTGTTCAAAAGGCTGGTCAAATGACCCACCCTTTTGCAATACAATGCATTATTTTGTTGCAGTAGAAGACCAAAGGCAAGTAGACTGTACTATCAAACTAAAGTGACATCTCTAATTCTATTTGATCCAAGTTGCTATTCTTTTCCTTTCCAGCCCAGCTCACAAAGAGAGACTCCATCACCTCCACTCCCAACCCTCATCTTCTTTGTTGCTCATCCTTGTGCTTTCTTTCTTTAGCTCATCCCCTTGTCTTCTTTCTCTTTTACACTTTTGCTTTTTTCTAGGAATCGATAATTGCACCCTCCATGCATTTGGACAGGAAGGAGAGACAAGAGTCTCTCATAAATGAAAACTACTACAATTCAATAGAGTTGGGGCACGTTACCATTGTTTAATATCCAGTTCTCACTGTTCCTTCTTACAGTTAGGTAGGTACTCTGACCATGCTAGATTACTAACTGTGTGAATCTAACCGAAATTTAGTTGGCCTAGAGCTGAAATCGAATCTGTTTGATGAGGTCTGAATCAAATTAGAATCGGAATCATAAATTAATATTTTATATTTTTAAATAAAATTAGAAAGAGTTTTAGAGATAATGAATTGTTAGTTTAAAGTATATCTTACAAGATTTCAAATAAGATTAGATAAAGTTGTAGAAATTAGAGACTCTTGTGTTTTACGTTTATAAATAGGTGACATCTATATGTAAATTAATTTAAGTCTCAAGTATTCAAATAAATCTAGGAGTCCTTCAAGATAAATATTTTTTTAATAGAAGTTTAATAAAAAAAATTTCTTTTCTGTCTTGGGTTCTTTTTCTATTTAATTTGATCTTAGGTTAGTAGTACTTCGTTCCTACTATTTGAGAAAGAATTGCATTTACATGTGATTTCTCCTTTTTCTTCATATCATATCTGGAAATTAAAACTAGGATCGAAAATGATAATTTCGATTCGATTCCAAATTGGCTAAAAAAATTTAAAACACAAATGAGTACAGTGGTGCAGTAATTAAAATTTTACACTCAAAATATAATTCCTTAGGTTTTAATTTTAATTTAAAAAAATTATTATTTTTTTCTTTTTTATCAATTATAAATATGTAGTTTGAATCAGAATCGGAGCCCACAATCCCAAATTCCAAATTTGACGGGATGCATTCATTATGAAACATATGGGATCCACAACATCCGTCGTATATAACATACAAAAGACTTTATAGATATCGAATCGTATCCTTACAAGTGGAGAGATTATGCATATTGCAAGCAAAATAATTCTTTCCATTAAAATATATAAACTCAGTGAGATATTATTCTTTATCGTAACTGAAAGACAAGAAGAAAACATGAGATCATTTACTGTCATAATCTCTTGACAATATTATGCAAAAGGATCAGTACTGATCCCGTTCAGCTTAAAGAGATGCCAAGACTTGAACACCTGCATTCTGTCTTCCCTTTCATCATCAGGTGAGAGGCATCATGTTCCACCTTTATCTTTTCCATGATTCTTTTCTTTGTTTGCTTCTCTTCTCTTTCCACAACAGCCTCCGAGCTTGCTTAGCCCATACGCGAACGGGGAAGGGGGAGAAGCCGGCGAGGAGGCGGGGGAGGGTGCGGACGAACAAATGTTCACGGCCCTGCCTCTTAAGGTCCACAGAGCCTACCAAGTGTTCTTATTGGATGAACAAATGGGACCCGCAGGCACCAAACACCAAATCCGCGGGTTACGCATGTGGCGGGAAGAAACAGGTGCTTCTTCTTTTATTTGGTAGTTGGGCAGTTGGCACGTAGTAATAGTGCCACCGACACCGCAATCGATTCTTACAAATATTTTATTTATTTATTTATTCTGATAATACCACAAAATCATTATTTTTTAATGTATATTTTCTTTTTTTCCTTATTGGTGCATTAGATTTGGAGCTCATGTTGGCAAAATTACATATAAACTCTTCTAGAATAAGTATTTTTTCTATATGAATAAATATTAGCTGTGACACAAGTGAGATACTAAATTCTAAGCCACAATTTGTTATGATATCATGACAAGGATTTTAATCTAATAATCATTAATTCCTAATTTTTAAGTGGTTAGGGAAGACCTTAATCTATAACAAAATATAGCATTAAGTTTAATTAGGCTTGATTCATGAAACTTATCCCCATGAATTGATATATATATATATATATATATATATATATATATATATTTTTTTTTTCTCGATCGATTCAAATTTTATGTCAGATTTGAACCAATCTATCACCCATATGTGTGCGAAAGCATATAAAAGTATCAGTTAAATCATGCATCATATATGAAAGTCGTCAATGGCTAATAATTCTAAATAGTATTAGAGTAGAAGGTTTTACATTTAATAGTTATCATGTATATATCCTCGTCAATCTAAGTTTTATGTGTTCAATTTCAGCTAGTCTACTACTTACACGTCTCGTCTACAAAACTAAGCTTTAGATGGAATAACAATAATAAAAAAATATAAATTTAGTATGATTGTTTTGCATATCCAAATCGTCTCCTTTTTTTTCTTTTATTCTTTTCTAAATATCACAATCTGAAGAACAAGAAGACGGTTCAGTCGTTCTACCAAATTAATTTTGAATAGGTAAGAGTAGCATACATTTTTTATTCTTTTAGATGGATAGAGAGAGAGAGAGAGAGAGAGAGAGAGAGTAGGGACAACTGTAGGTAGTAGTTGTACTTTTGGATTATCTCATATGCTTCCATCATGTGAGACAAAAAAAAGTCCCTTGCAATTGTCAACCTTCTTATCCCACTACAATATATTTATCCTTGCATGCATTGCGTGGTGGTAGATCGGATGCATTTAAGCTTTCACGGCCGACCACGTCCAAGTTTCTGGTCTCAAGTGCAGATCACTGTTGCATGTACTGATCACAACGACGTACGTACATTGCATGCATGCATGCATGTGAGATCATCGGCCCGCATGCCACCGCCACAAATTAAGGCACTCCAACTACAAGGCCACCTCACACTGCCACGTATTCTCGCCAGCTTGTGGGACCCCCGGGCCCCGCACCGGTTAAGGCAGGGAAGCCTGCAAACCCAGCCTTCGGCTTTGCTGGGTTGGAATCTTTGACTTCCTGTACCCGTCTTTGTTATTGAACTCGAATTTTGGAGAATTTGTATAATTTGGATGTTAAATCTTAGGGTTAATTTTCTAATTGGATAAAAAAAAAAAACAAAAGTATAAGATTAATTTGAAATAAAGAAAAGATGTGCTTTATTTAGAACGCGGATTGCTGGTTGATTTGGGATTAGGGTTTTAGATATGTCACCTTATGTTGAGATCCTCACCTAAAACCATCGAAACCGGTGGTTATGGACGATGGCCACGAAAGGAGGCATGCTAAGGAAACATCACATCAACATTATGACTAACATCTTGAGATACAATAGCGGTCACGATATCTTTCATATTCTTAAATCAAAATAATATGATGAGACCACATAAGAATAGCATTAGTATCTAAGAATGCTGAAATTAAAGATTTAAAATTTTTATATGTTTAAAAATTTAATAGATTCCTTTTAGCATTAGATTTATATGGAGGCATTTGGGATTATACTTCTATCGACTATAGTTTATCACCGGCTATATGTCACTATCATTGGTAGAAAAAGAAGTTTTGTTTTCAGTACCTTAGATTGATAGATGATGAGGAATTTTGTCATTCAACTCTTGACAAATAATACAATAATAATATGAAAGAAGGTTATGTGAGAAAAACATCACATCTATATTATGAATATTTAATTGAGAAATAATTTAAGACACAATATCTCTAAGATCTATCGAATCTATCCCTTCCCATTCGAGGGAGACGATGGGAAATTCATATGTTTATAATTTTATTATTTTATTACATTATATCGTTATGATATCGTTACAAGATGACGACTATATGGAATGAAGATTATGAGAATCTTTTATCAGTATCATATCTTAATATATTTTTAAATTACAACAATATGGTGATATTAATTAGGTGGCATTAGTATCTCCAAATGTCAAATTTCTCAGCTTAGGACTTAGTGACTTTCCCTATCAGAATCAAAATTTTCATATGTTTAAGATTTCAATAGATTCCTTCAAGTCATAGATTTATCGTTTTTTGAAATAATTTATTATGTATCTGACCTCTATAGAAACGCCATTACTTTTAAAATTTTTATAGTAAAAAATGAATATGTGAAAAGAAAATCAAACTCCTCTCTTCTAAATCAGAGAAGGATCATGGCAAGATAAAAAAGTTCTTATTTGTGCAGCTTCAAGTTCCTCTTATTTGTGTAGCACAATCTTACAGCATATAAACACACTCTAATCGAGCAAAGAAGAGGGTCATATCATCTTTACCATGTTGGATTGTCCTTTGATCCTTCTATTGATCCTGCTTGCTACACTCTAGTAAACCTGGTATGAGAGCACCCAAAAGGATTCAAAGAGATTTCATTCTCAATTTATTCCTCTAGCACAGGAAAATAGTTTAATAAAACTTCTAAAGTAGCTCTTAATCTAAGCACATTTCAATATAATTGCTAACAGTAACAAGAGAGAGATGCAAGAATGATACTGACAGGAACAGATAAAAAGAAGACAAATTGAGATCTTTATATAGCTCACTGATGTAGTGAGTATAAATTCCACACAATTTGTATGAGATTTTATAAAAGAAAGCATATTTCATGTTTTGTATGCTCACTATTATTATTATTATTATTATTGTTGTTGTTATTAAGATTAACTACCAGAAATCCTAATACAGCCACACAAGAGACTTACATTTCTATGCATGTAGTTGTCTCTCCTCCCATAGAGATAGTCCCTCAAAGCTACTCTATTTCTTCTTGCAGTTTTACCTTGCCTGTTCTCATGCACTTCTTCCTCAATTCTCATCAAGACATATTGGATCTTCTGCAGTTTAAGCTCCAACCTTGCAACCTTCTCTGATTGCAACTTTACCTGTTCTGAAATTTGCCTTCTTTCAGTGTCGCATTTATCTTCAGGTCCAATTGTTCTATCATCATGAGAAGAGCAGTCTTTGGCCATCATTTTCAATCTGGAATTGGCATCGATCAGCTCCAACATGGATCCTTCGGTCTCCTTCAACTGTTCTTTGATAATATCGTGCCCATAACTTGCAGGGAGCTTTTCCTTTTGAGAGCTCATCCTCTCATTCAACTCCCCTATGTTTCTTTTAAGGTCTGATAATCTTTGTGCATCAGAATCAAGACTTCTGAGGACTCTCTTGTTCCATTCCTGTTTGGATTCCAAAGATCTTTGGTGTAGATCTAACGTATCGATGCGTGCATCATGGATTAGCACCGGAAGTGCCTTTGTCTTTAATATTTGAACTTCTTTCCTTGCTGCCTCTGAACTAGCACCAGAGTCGAGCCTTTCCTGCTCTAGAAGATTTGTGATATCTATGATCACCTTTTGAAGAACTATGACTTTATCGATCAACTTCTCCATCAGCAGAACTCCAGCTGCTTTTGTGCCCATAGGTTTTTCATTTGGTTGATTGCTATCACAATACTGGTGAGACATCAAGGACATATCCTATTAAAACAATATGCTTAGCATGTCGGACATCCAAACTTCTGATTCCAGTTAGCAAGACCAGTAATAAATTGCATGACAATAAGACCAAAAATATTCATATGAGAGGACAGGACAATATATTAAGAGGGCAAAAAGAAAATGCACAGGGTCTAGTTTATGCTCTCCTTCAACTAAAAGTTCATATATTTGTATATAACACATCTGGGAGACAAGCCAGCTATCTCCTGAGAGCAGACAATTATCTGGCTTCACCCACAAACTGAACAGCAGATCGGCTTATTGTCATTTGGCATCTATTTAGAGTGCATTATCAGCCCTATATTTCAGGAACATTTTTGTTTTTGTTTCAAAGTTTTTTTTCGTCTCTCCAAGGGTACTTGTTCACTATGAGTTGCATGACAATATTGAGCCCCAGAGTCTATTACCACCTGAATAGGGCTTCATTCCCAAACAACCTAAACCGCCATTAGTGTCCTGTGGTGCATCAAGGTCCAGACAAGAATAAATGGGTTGTTACCTACAGCAGCACCCCTTTCTAGGGGTTTTGAAATTGAGTAGTATCCATAATAAATTTCCCTAAAATTGCTTTTGATTAAAAAAAGATGATTGTATAATGTAAATACAAGATAAGTATAACGTGGGCTTTTATATCACAATAAGATTGCTTTGTATAATGTGTTGATATCACAATGAGATTGCTTCTTTTGGCTCTAGGTGAATAGGATTTAAGCCACAGAGAGTATATTATCTTGCAAAGGTAAGCATACATTGACCCTATAATGGATGTGTCTGTTGCTTTAAACATGAGATAAAAAATCATTTTCATTTGCAGTTAGATGAGTACCTCTTTTGCATGCTTGATCAATAGTTTAAGCTTTGAAATTGACATGATTTGCTCTTCAATGGAGGCAACACCATCCCATAGAGATTTTAGCATGAACAAGTAAATATCTAAGTTAGCCTTCAGTCCTCTATTTTCTCCCTCCAGGTCATGAAGCTTATTCTTGAGCTCTTCCATTAATTTCTTGCTTAAAGAAAGTTCAGCAGCTAGTATCTCTTTTTTCACCATATCACTGATCTCGCCTTCTACTATTTGCTCATGAACCTTCTCATCCTGCAGTGCTGCATAAACTGTTAAAAAATGGATATCGTTCAACATTGCTGTTAATTCCCCTTCACATTGCACAATCTCACTTTGTCTTTTCTGAAGCTCTGAGGTCAGCTGCTCCTCCCTGGATACAAGAACTTCAACACTTCTAAGCATTTCATCAATGTCCCTCTGCTTTATCTTATTTTCTTCACCAAGAAATCTAATCTCGTCATAGTTAGCAGTTACAACTTGAGATAAATTTGAAACCTTTTTCTGCATCTCTTTCTGAATTAGTTTAGTCTCAATGTTATTTAGCTGAAGAGCCTCAAGGAGTCTATTCAATTCCATGTTCTTCTCTTGAGTGAACTTAACCTTCTTATTTGATTCTGTTAGTAGTTTTTCTTTCTCTATCAATTCATTTTTTTTTGTTTCTATTTGAAGATCTAATTCTTCAAATAATATTGTAACAGTGTTCAGATCAAACTCTAAAATCAATAGGTGATTTCTCAGCTCTTCTTCCAGATAGGTAACGGAGTCTGAAAAGTGCATCTTTTCCACTTCAAGCACCTTCATTTTCTCATTTAGTCTGCTAATCTCACTGGAAAGATCATTTTTAATCACATGCAGAGAATCCAGATCACAACCAAGGGACTTCAACTCCACGATTCTCTCATCATGAAGACTCTTGAAGAATGAATAAAGATGATCCAGCTGCATGGCCTCCACAAGAACTTCATTATGCTCCTCTCCCAAAATATTGTATTGCTGCCTTAAGTTGTAAAATTCTTGCGACAGACTCATCTTTTCTTCAAGTAGCTTGACGAGTTCACATCGTGCTGTCCGGTTATCCTCTTGCATATCAGCTAACTGCATGTGCAGGACCTTGATCTCAGTCTTCAGTACTTCTTCTCTTTGGTTGCTTGCTTCCATGTATCTCATTAATTGTTCATTCCTTTCTAGGAGTTCATGCTTCTCATGTTCCAACACAAATAGTTCCTCATTTTTCATTTCAAGCCCCCTTTCAAGTGAATATGTCTGCAATCTAAGATTGATCACATCTAATCCTGTATTCCTCATTAAAGTAACAAGAACTGATCTCTCAAGTTGCAACTGTTGATAATTACTCTCTGCTTCTGAAGCAGAATTCAGTAATCTTTCAAGTTCACTGAGAATTATATCTAGGCAGACTTCATCCTGGATTTCTTCCACAGAAATAAATTCTTTGTGTAAGTTAAGTGCTTTATACAGAAGATGGATCCTGTCACTTAATTTCTCACTATGCCTTGTTAATGACATTATGTTTCTCATGTAGATGAGCTTTTCCTGCTCAAGTTTTGAAACGAGTGTCTCTGCATTTCTACAAGCCTTGAGATACTTCTCGCCTTCAAGAGAAAGAACCAAATTTCTTTCTTTCAAATCAGATAAACACTTTCCCAAGATGAAATTTTCCATCAGTTCCCTGATAAGATTATGCTGTTCAGCTTGAAGTTCCTTCTCTTTGTGTTGGTTTTCCTCTTGCAGGAGAGAGATTTGGTTCTCTGAAGTGCCTAGGAGATGCTTGTATGATTGGGTAATAGTATCATGCTGTTGTTTTTCTATTTTCAAAATATCTCCAAGCTCCTTGACTTGATTAATCATCAGATCTCTTTCTCTTGATAAGCTCAGGTACTCGTCCATAAGTTCTTCAAACCTATGTTCCACATTTTCCAGATTTGTGGTAACACTTTTCACCTAAGATTACTCATTCAAAGAAAAGACTGTTTGGTCAACACATGGTCGATAAATCAAGGACAGTAGTTATATTTTCAACTAGGAAAATGCAAATTGTGTGGAGGTTCATCTTTTTTGTTCTGTGTTCCTTGTGTGTGCCAAAGAGACACACGTAGGTAAAGGGAAGGAAATGATGTAAGGAGGAGCACCTTTTACCTGAGATACAAGAGCATACTTCTCAGCAAGAAGACCCGAGTTCTGATCATCAAGAAACTGACACAATTCTTCAAGTTTTTTCACTTTTGACCGCAAACCCTCTACTTCCCTGCTTGCATCAGATAGTGAGTTCTCCAAAAAGGTATTTTTTGCTGAAAGCACCTGCAGATTCTCCCTAAGAATCTTGAACTGAGAGGCAACTGAAGTCCTCTCATTAACATATACGGAAATTTCACCTTTTAGAGACTCCTGTGATTTTTCTAGTGCTACAACCTTCTCTCTTAAAGCTTCTAACTCAACATTTGCATCTGAGAGAAACCTTTCTAAGACAATATTTTTCTCAGAGACTTTGTCCATATCTTTCAGATTCTCCACAAGAAGCTCCCTCTCAGCCTCGTATTTCTTGCAGACTTCTTTCAGTTCACAATTTCCATTTTGCATATCCTTGATGGCTGCCTTAAGGGATTCTGAAAATATGATGACAGCCTGCATTTTTTCCATTAGATCTTCATACCTCCATTCGAAATCATGTTTTTCTTCTTTCAGATAATAAAGCTCTTGGCTAATAACTTTATTTTCTCCTAAGAGAAGCCTAATTTCATCCCCAAGTTCTTTTTTCTTTTCCTTCAACAAAAGTATATCATCTTGAAGACCATTTATCATCAATGTAGAATGAAGATTTTGTTCATTTAAACTGTTAATTTCGTCCTTAAGCTTGCATATTTGTTCCTCTAAACCCATATTACATTGTTCCACGTTTCTCAATTTTTCAATCCCTTTCTGAAACTCCTGACCTAAAAGCTTTGCCTCTTCCTGAGATTTGATGTACTTCTTTTCACTTGAAACAATAGCCATTTCAGCTTCCAAGAATTGCTGGTACTTGTCTTGTAAGGTAGTTTGGAGTTTCTCCAACTCCTCCTGCTTCTGGTTAATTTCATGTTCTTGCATTTTTGCTTTATTCTCTAGTGTGTCCAAACCCAATTGTAGAGAATGATTAAGCTCTTCAGCATGTTTGAGTTTCTTGGCTTCCTTTACCAAGTCATCACTGATTTTTTGCAAATCATGTTGTGTGTTTGAAAGCAGAAGTTCCAGACTAGATATTCTTTCAAGAGAAACCTGGTATTGAAGAAGAGCTGCATCTTTCTCAGAGTTTAATTTAGATAGGGTTCCCTTCAAGCTTTGAACTTCATTTTCAGCATTATTAGCACACTTAGATTCTTCCATTATTTGGTCCTTCAGAACATGGATATCTGGTGATAACTGAGAAATATCTAGTTGCAGATTTTTTATCACCTTGTTTGCATCCCGTTTCACGTTAGCCTCTTGATCTGACCTATGTCCTTTATTCTCAAAATTCTTACTCTCTTCCTCCAAAGGTTTTACACCTTTTACCTTCCTTTCAGATGAATTTGCATGTGCTTCCCCCTTACCAGTCGCAAGTATTTCATTGTATTGTTTCAAACCTTTTTTGCTGGAAAATTGATCACTCTCTACAGAGTGTGACCTATGACTTCCTTTTGCATCCGAGTCAAATTGATCAGTTTGAATTAGTGAACGAACTGGTAAAAGCATTTCAGGACTGTGTGGCCTAACCTCATCACCAGATAAGCCATAAAGTGACTCATCTGGAAACGATGACGGGATTTGGTTCGGGAATGCCTCTGCCATTGTTTGATGAGCATGGCGGAGTGCTCTAGTCGAGTGTTCATATCTTTCTGCTAAAGCACGATACCCCCAATAGAACTCCTCCACCAAATTCATAAGCTCAGGGCGCTTCTTGTAGAACATCTCTGCTCTCCGTGCAAAGGAATCAGCATCTTCTTCTATGAGCTTGATCATTGCTTTGACCTTGTCGTTCATACCTGTTAAATGCACCCTTCTTAGTTAAGACAGTTTACAAGATCATTAAAATTTTAAAGTTCTGATATTGAACACTAACACAGTTCATCTATAAATCTATAGAAAACTTGCAAAAGAAAAACCAGATCCTGATAAAAGGAAAAGATTCATCAGAATTGTATTGGTGGCATCTGTTCTTTGATGTCTGTCATGTTCATTCTTTATAAATTTTGCCGTGCCCTCTACATGATTAGTGTAAATTACATCTCACCAAATATAAGAATTTTTTGTTCTGATTGTAAATTGTTGGCATAGGTCTCTCGTTCTGGACCTAAAGAATTGTAGGGCAGTGGTGTCTCATAACATTTGAGTTACCACCAGAAGCAAAATAGTGATTTTATGTGCAAACTCCTGTTTTCCAATGCTTATGCATCAGAAAAAAGATATTCATGTCATGTATTTCCATAACATTGACTCTATTGTTCAGCTCTCCTGGTGTCAATTTTTTTCATTGAATTTCCATAATAGTAACAAGAGCTAGCAGTCCAACTATTTATCAACCAGAAATAGATCATTGGAACACTGCCTTTGGAATGACTTAAATAATGTTTTACCTTTAAGACGAGTTGCAGAGTTTTGAGAAGTGGTTACTGTCGATTGGCAATGAACTTATAAGATCCTATGCTTTAAAAAGCAAAACTTTTCTTTAATTTCCGATGAACTATAACAGAAATTTTAGGACTTCATTTTGCTAATTGATACTTTTATTTGAAGCTGTCATTCTATCCTTCTCATTTACAATTGTCAAAGAAATTTTCTTCATTCACATTGTCAAAGAAATCTACCAAACTTATATATTTATGTTTTCTTTGGCATATATGTCAATTTGATCATGAAACAATTTGCAAGGATTGCCATACCACCCAAAATGGTACAAAACGGGAGGTACGTACCCATCCACCAACTGATTGGTACGCTAACCAATCCATTTTGGATGGTACACAGGGAACATGTTAGCTATGGACCGATACGGATGATGTATCGGCCGATATAGTCGAAGCTCATGCTGTATCAACAGATACGGTCGGTATTGATTGAAATTTGACCGATGCTAACCCAAATCGGGTCAAATTCCTCTTCTAGTAATGTCGGGGAAAAAATATCGCCACCGAGCCCCGACTTATCATCGGACGAGAAGGCGGTGAACCCACGGTCAAATTGACCATTGGGGCCTCTTTTGAGCTTTAAACCCCCTCCTTCTCCCCTTTCAATCATTGTCATTCACTTTCTCATTCTCACTCTCTTTCTCACTCTTTCCCAAACTCTCACTCGTGGTTAAAATTCCTAATCGACAATTAGCAGTGATCAAGCTATTGATTCGGATAAAAGAGGGATTATAAACCTAACTAAATTCAAATTAGACTTAATTAATATCATTTTGATTGGTTTAGGTCCAATTAGGGGTTATTATGTATAATTTTGAACCTAGAATTTCTATTCATTTGTCTTATATGCATCCTATTATTATTTAAATATAATAAAATATCATTAAATTGATATAGAAAGTATGGTATGCAATTTCGAATGGTACCGCCCGGTACGGGCGGTACGTATCGGTTTGATAGCATATCGGTACGCGGACCGTCCACTACCGGACGAAACGTGCTATAGTGCTACAGTGTTATACTGTAGCAGTGCTATAGCAAGAGGAAGAAATATTTAAAACCACTTGGCAACGGTGATACAGTGCTCTAACGGTCAAATTGACCGTTAGAGCCCTTTCTCATAGTATTTAAATCCCTTCTTCTCCCCTGTCGGTGTCAACACTTTTCTGCCATATGGGTCGAGGCCGGCACGGCTGGGTTCGGGTTCGAATGTGCGGAGGTCGTTGGGAGCGCCCCTTGAGACCGGTGAGGTAGCTGGCTTTGTTGGTCCGGTCGCGGTGGGCTCGCTGTTTTCTCCGGGAGGGGGCTTCTCGATCGGATCGCTCGGCGGGAGGCGCTCCGTCTTCGTACCTACACACAGGTCGGGTCGGGAGAGCTTGGCCTGACCCCTCCGACGATCAAGTCAGAAGCGGGTTGGAGGTGGTGCTTACTTTCGAATGGTTTTTTCTTCCCCTCTTCTTTGGGCCGAGGTCCGCCTAGCGAAGGGAGAATCGGTGATGCTGACCCAGAGGCTGGAGGAGGCGCGTGCTGAAGCGTGCAGGGCTTTCAAGGCCCTTGCTGACGAGATTCGCCAGAGGCCGGAGAAGGACAAGAAGCTGATCGAGGGCTATAAAGAGTCCTCGGGCTTTCAGCTTGGCCTGATCCGGACAGGGCAAGTCTCTTATGAGTATGGGTACCGGATTGCCCTGGCCCGCTTCAGAGCGCGCTACCCCAACCTTGAGGTCGCGGAAGATCCCTTCGACTCCTTCCCCGAGGACTTGAGCGTCGACATGCCCGAAGAAGCCCCTTTTGATGATAGTGTCGAAGCCCCCGAGAAATAGTGTAGTCGTTTTGTAATTTTTTCTAACTTGTTGG
>LVTN01000169.1:27683-38140 GCA_001649415.1 Musa itinerans
ATACTGATGATTGCCTGGACCTTCTCTGGGTTGGCGTCAATTCCCCTTTCGTGTATGATGAATCCGAGGAATCTTCCCGAGGTGATGTCGAAAGCACACTTTGTGGGGTTGAGTCGCATGCCATATCTACGCATCGTGGCAAACGTCTCGGCCAAATCAGTCAGGTGGGCCGCTACTGTTTGACTTTTTACGATCATGTCGTCGACGTAGACCTCCATATTCCGCCCGATCTGCCAGGCGAACATCTTGTTTACGGTTCTCTGATATGTGGCTCCGGCGTTCTTTAGCCCGAACGGCATAACCCTGTAAAAGTATACGCCCTGGTCGGTGAGGAAAGCCGTGTGCTCCTAGTCCTCGGGTGCCATGCTGATCTGGTTGTAGCCGGAGAAGGCGTCCATAAACGAGAGGCGAGCATGCCCGGGGGTCGCATCGACCAACTGGTCGATCCTTGAGAGGGGGTAACAGTCCTTCAGGCACACTCGATTGAGATTGGTGTAGTCAACGCACATTCTCCAGCTCCCATTAGATTTTTTTACGAGGACTAAGTCATCCATGAGGAGGTGGAGCAACTTTTGGCAGCGGGCTTCATAGAAGAGGTCAAGTACCCACGGTGGCTGTCCAGGGGCCTGTGGCCGGGGCTTCTGCTTCATTGGGCGAGCATTGGGCGAAATGTTTAGATGATGTTAGGCGACATTTGGGTCAACGCCCGTCATGTCAGCTGGCGACCAGGCGAAGACGTCGGCGTTCTCCTGCAGGAAGCCGATAAGTTGCTTCCGCTCTTGCTCGTGGAGCTTCGACCCGACCTTGACTGTCTGGTCCGGTCGACCTTCTAGTAGGGGTAAGTCGATAGTAGACTTCGTCGGCCTGGGGTGTTGGGCCGGTCTCTTTGTTTCTCGGGGATCCTCCAGGGGCAGTTCGGCCCTTGCCCTTTTGTGCAACGAGACCGCCGTCAAGTAGTAGCGCCTAGATTCACGAGGGCTTCCCCAGACTTCCCCGACCCCGGCGTGGGTCGGGAACTTTACTGTTTGGTGGTAGGTGGAGACAACGGCCCTAAGCTTGTTGAGGGTCGGGCGACCGAGGATTGCGTTATATGTAGTGGGGAGGTCAACCACCAAGAAGGTCGCTATCACCGTCTTTGACCTTGGCGGGACTCCCAGGGTTAGGGGCAAGGTGATCGCTCCCAGCGGCGAGATTGAATCGCCGGTAAACCCGGTGAGTGCCGAGCACATCGGCTCCAAGGCATCTCTAGCTAGCCCAAGTTTCTGGTAAGCGTCCAAATAGAGCACGTCGCCCGAGCTTCCTGTATCGATCATGATCCTTCTCACCTGGGCGTTTGCTATCCTAGCTGCTATTACAAGTGCGTCGTCGTGCTCGGGCCGCTCGGACGCCTCGGCTGGGAACGTGACTTCGGGCTCGGGTCCGCGTTTGGGAGCTTCAGCCACGGCGGTGCGGGCGTATGCCTTCCGTCCGGACATGCTGTTCCCACTGGATGCCGGGCCGCCTGTTATCATGTCGATCTGCCGCTCGACAGGATCCTCTGGGCGCGGCGAAAGCTCCTTATCTTGCCGGAGGTACCGGCCGAGGTGTCCTCTACGTATGAGCTCCTCGATCTGCCGCTTCAATTCGCGGCACTCCTCGGTGTCATGTTCGTTCTGTCGATGGAAGCGGCAATACCTCGACCGGTCCGCGAGTTCCCGCGGGCTTCTCATCGGGTTGGGGGTTTTGAGCAACCCCTTCTCTCTTATTTGGAGGAATATCTCCGTTCGGGACATGCCCAAGGCGGGAAGCGGGGACCTCGACATCGACGGGTCAGGCCAGTCTAACCTGCGCCTTGGTGTGGCAAATTGTTGCCCCCTGGGTGGCTCCGGCCTAACCCTCTTGTGCTCCTCACACCTCCCTGCCATCTAGGCCTCCGCCGCGATGTACTGGTTAACTCGTTGGAGCATCTCCAGTACCATGGTAGAGGGTCGCTCCACGAGAGACCAGAAGAACCTGGAAGGTCGCAGGCCTATCATAAATGCCTGCATTAACAGAGAGGGGTGAGCATCCGGCAATCCCCATATTTCCGTGGCAAAGCGAGTTACAAAATGGGAGAGGGGCTCGTCCTCCCTTTGATGAAGTCCGAGCAACGCGACGGACGGCTTCGGCCGGGCGTAGGCCAGGAAGTTGAGCTCGAAGTCTCTGGCAAGCTGATCAAAGGAAGTGATTGCCCCGGCCTTCAGGCCACTATACTATGTGCGGGCTGGCCCCCTCAGAGTTGTAGGAAACGCCCTACACATCAAAGCGTCTGAGGTTCCGTACAAGGCCATTTGGGCCCGGAAGGCGGCTACATGGTCCGCTGGGTCGGTGGCGCCGTCATATGCGTTGAGAGAGGGGAGCCGGAAGTTCGGGGGGATTGATTGATCTTGTATTTCGAGCGCGAACGGAGATCCCCGGTGCGCGTCCTCCCCAAGCTCTTCCTTTGACTTATGAACCTCCCTCTGCACTTCGTCGAGTCGCTGGCTAACCAAGCGCAGCTGGGCTCGAAGGGAGCACGTCGCGTCTGAAGATAGTGCCTTGGGCTCCGGGTGACTGCTCGGGTTTCCCATCGCTCGACCCTCGAACGGGGAGGCGATGCGGGGAGCTTCGGAGGCACCGTGTGAGCTCGAACGGGCGGCTCCTATCGCCGCAGTGGTTGGATCGTAGGGGGGCGTGCCGGATGAGAGATGAGTGGGATAATGGTTTGCACCATCCCAGTCAGAGCACAGGCTTGAAGAGCGAGGTCCTGAAAGGCCTCGGACGATATGGGCAACGGATCGGTTGGGGTGCCTTCGGGCGGTGACAATCCTGGGTCGTTGAATAACCGCTAATAGCGCTTCGAGGTTGCGGCGGGGTGCTTAGCTCGGGGCTCATCATGCGGAGGGCGTTCCCCCGGAGTCTCGATCAGGAGTGACCCCTCGGTTGTGGGTTCATCTGGGTTGATCTGCGGATCCCTCGACATTCGGGCCCTCCTTCTAGCGCCAAAATGTTGGTGTCAACACTTTTCTGTCGTACGGGTTGAGGCCGGCATGGCTGGGTTCGGGTCCTAATGTGCGGAGGTCGTTGGGAGCAAGGTCCGCAAAACCGTACCGTACCGGAGTTTCGACCTGGGCTCGGTACGGTATGAGTGTACCGCTCGGTACACCCAGGTGTACCGAGCAACGGATCGGTTGGGGTGCCTTCGGGCGGTGACAATCCTGGGTCGTTGAATAACCGCTAATAGCGCTTCGAGGTTGCGGCGGGGGGCTTAGCTCGGGGCTCATCATGCGGAGGGGGTTCCCCCGACTACAGTGCACTGCTACAGTGCACTGTAGCACTGTACCGGCCGTACCGGGCGGTACACATTGAAATTACCGACCTTGGTTGGGAGTGCCCCTTGAGACCGGTGAGGTAGTTGGCTTCGTTGGTCCGGTCGCGGTGGGCTCGCTGTTTTCTCCGGGAGGGGGCTCCTCGATTGGATCGCTCGGTGGGAGGCACTCCGTCTTCATACCTGCACACAAGTCAGGTCGGGAGAGCTCGGCCCGACCCTTCCGACGATCAAGTCAGAAGCGGGTTGGAGGTGGGGCTTACTTTCTAATGGGTTTTTTCTTCCCCTCTTCTTCTTGCCGAACGCGAGGGTTTTTATAGGGAAGGTTACCGTTGCCTGATGTGCCCGCTTGCAGGGAACAAGGTCATACTTCTGGTAACGTCTGACACCGGCATTGACATTGCATGAAGGACTTGGCTTCTGCAGGATGGCGATGTGCCTCGGTCAGCATCCTGGTCTGCCTCGGCCAGGTGTTGTTAGGTCAGACCGAGGTGGGCGACCCCACAACTCCTCGGGATGCGTGACCCGGGAGACGTTACCCCGGAGCAGATGTCATCAGTTGGTGTCCCATTGTTATTATTACCATCATCATCCCCTATTTCACTTCATTACATCTCTTTTTTTCTCACATTTGTGCACTCCTAAACTCTACAAAACAACGATTTGTGAATTGAATTAAGGCTAATTTACGAAAATTAAGAGGAAAAACTTTCCAATCAAAATGCATGTTTACATAAGGACAATTCGTAATGGACTAAAATACAAACCTTGCACAAGATATTCTTCAAAGCCCGAAAAAGATATGCGATACTATTCTTACCTAATTTATATTGATTTTGCTAAACTTATGCTATTACTATATTTATTTCTAACTTAAAAACCCTATCCTAACTTTTTTTTTTTTCAGAGGGTTTTACACCTAAATTAGGTGTACCGCTCGATACACAGTGCATTACCGTACCAAGCCAACCTCGAAACACCGGTATGGTACGGTATTACATACCTTAATAAAAAGTCATTTTCTCTTAAAACTAGTATGTACCGGCAATATTAACATACGTCATGTCGGTATTAATCGATACATACTGGTCCGACATACCACCGAACGGCACAAGACAATGGTCCTTGATCTTGATTAGTACATACTGTTTTGTAGTGGACCAGAGGGAACCAGAAAAAACATTAGTTCAAGTTAAGTATCCAAAGAATTCAAGTCAGTACAAGTTTTGATGTGTTGCTGTAGTACGCGATGGTCAGGTTCTAATTTAGTGCAATTAGTAGCTGGCCAATATTTAATATTTAAAACCTTTCCTTGATTCATTAAGTAGACTGTGTGTACAACATCAAATAAGTAAACACTAGGATTGCCATCTAGAATATACATCTTTGTTCTGAAGTTTTCTAGTTTGTCCCCAGAAGGATGGAGAACTAAATTATGACCATAAATATATATAATATGAATCATCTTATTTGTTTTTAGTTTTAGACCCTCTATAATTCAAATAACAATCCTTTTTCCACCGGTTGCATACCACCTCAACTATTAGTTTGATCAAGTAGAAATGTCACATGGAGCACATTCTATAGAACAATTAAATCATATTTATCAGTGCTGATAATTTAAGTTTGATATAATGCAACTATGGTCGGAATCATATGTTGCTGGTGCTTAAGTGCACATCAAACCGTAGAAAAGCATCACATCTGGTAATAGGTCTCATATCTCCTGTTAATTTTTCCTCTTGTTTTTCCAATTCATAAATCAAAACCAAAAAACAAAGACAGGCATGCCCAACCATTTCATTGGTGTGCCAACCCAGCATGCAAAGCAGGGGAAGAGAACTCCAGACAACTGGCAATTTTGTAGTCAACATGCCTCAGTGAAATGTGATATGTCGATGCAAGTATTATGTCAATCCATGGTAGAAGGTCAGTGCATAGACAACTTCACTTTGTAGTTAAAGAGAAAAGAAATTATCAATTTAGATGAATTGGGGAAAAATAAACCAACTAAATGAAGAATTAGAGTGACAAAAGTGCAATAATTTAAGACATGAGGAACACTAATAGAAGACTTTTCTTGTGGTGAAAAATAAGCATACTTTCTGGCTAGTAAGGTAAAAACTGATCCTATTTGTGAGAATCTACCCATTAGTTTGGTGAGAAGGAAAGAGTACAAACCTTTAAGGTTCTCCTGAATCCATTTGGAATTATTTGGACTGATATGACTGCCCCACCATGAGTACAGGTGTATTGGTTCAACATGTGAGAAGTTTGCCATCAATCTAAGCAGGAAAAAGAGATTAATTCTGAAGTTGAGATAAGAAAAGGCTTGATAGTTACACCAATAAAAATGTAGGTAACCAATCCAAGCTAGAACAAGAACTGAACATAACCAACGAACCCCACTTCACAGGGACACCAAAGCTGAAGTGAAATCTGGTGGTTCTAATTCTGATTCCGATGAACTGTAGTCTATCTAGCCTGTTGCATAGGCATGAACATTAAGATGTCGATTAGGGAAAAGAAGAAATTGATTTCAGATTGAAAGTTAGCATAAAGAAGACTATTTTACATACAAAATGGAGAGGTGGATACCAGGATACTCTCTAACATCTTTGCTTAAGCAGGGGAACTATTACCTGTTGGAGATCATATATATTCAGACTTAACAACCTGAAGAATCTTAAAAGTTAAAACCATATTGGAGAAAACCCGAAGTCTGGCAATAAAGAGGAATCAACCCAAAATAAGGAAGAAACCAGAAGTATCCTCCATGATTTACTAAATATCATACGTTTCAGGAATAAAGTATGGCATTAACAAAACATATCCAGATCCACCATCTACAACATTAAGATGGAAGGAGGAAAAGTGCATCGAGATATCAGGAAATGGACTCTAGAAAGAAGAGGAAACATAAGAGGGTTGAACACCTACAGATGAAATTAAACAGTATGAACAGAAGATGCAATTACAACCCACTTTTGCATCAAATCTTTTGCAGCAGAACAAAGAAACTCAACTGTACAACACTCAATTGATAAAGAGATGAAGCCTGAAGATATAACACAAAAAGGTGGTCTGTGTAAGTATGTTCATCAAAAGATCCATCGAGATATGAGGATACAGCATACGAGAAAAGAAAGAGAAGTTTGATCTTGCAACACCGACTCTGAGAAACTCCAAAACACAAGTGGAAACAATACCAAGAAGAGCAGAACAACCAACTTTGGCAAATGAATGACAATTGAATATTAAGGGGTAAAAAAGAAACAATTTTTTGGAGGATATTAGTAGTATCCAAGAAAAAGAAACCCAATAAGCACCACGAGGTGTTTGAGTATATTGCACCAAAACATGGACACAGAAGCAGAGCATACGGCGATAGAGACAAGAAAGAACAACCTTCACGATTCGACGTTGAATGTGAGTAACTCTAATTCAATGACATAGGAGAACGGAAGAAACCTAATCATCCACCCAAAACCAAACCAAAAACACGACCCGGAAGAGCAAAAGGACCAACTTTTGCAATTAAACATCAAGAAAACGTTAAAACAAATCTATAACATTACTATCAATATCAATACACAAACATGATATCGATCGCCATCAAAACATGAAAAGATATCTGTTTTAGACAAGAAACCAATTTTTAGGAGAAAATCAGGAGAATGAAGACGTACCACCAAGCAGACAGACATGGAGTGGACTCCGAGAAGCAGCTGGTGATTGATGAAATCCCCTCCAGCTACCTGCTCTTCTCGGTCACCCTCAACCCAACCCATCTTCTCTCTCTCTCTCTCTCTATGGATATGCATGTATATACATCACACCATGTAGAAGCACTTCTATCGCTGGCAGACAGAAGCAAAGGGTGCACGCAGGAACGGAGAAAACAGTCGAACAAACGAGGCCAAAAAGAACACGATATCAGAGACATACACACACATGGGTGCTTGTCAGATCCGACATATGTGGGTTTCGTCTGGTTTGGGCCAATAAGAAATAGGAGAGGTGTAATGGTGAGGCAAAGGGTGGTCTTTTTATTTTATGGCAGTCTGTGCAGGCTGCAGTGGTTTAAGGCGATAGGACAGCAATGTGGTGTTCTTTTATTGGGAGCGAAGGTCAAATATTTGACATTTAGAATGTTTTTTTTCTCTTATAAACACTGAAATATATTTAGGTTTGGAATTCCGGGTTAGTTTTTGATTTTAGGATGATTGAAGTAGGGGTGAATTCGATTCGATTCGATTCGATTCAATTCAAACTCCAAGTTGAATCAATCTAGAATCGAAATTAAAATCCAACTAGATCAATGGTTTCAAATCAAAATGAAATCGAAGTCATATGGTTTAATTCTAGTTTCTAGAAATTAGAATCAGAACTAAAATCTAACGGTTTCAAATGGGATAAATAAAAATGTATATAAATAAATTATATGGTATAGTGGTTATTGTTTTAAGCTTTAAGTTTAATGATGTGGGTTCGTAAGCAATTTTATTTTTATCAATTGAAATTGGTGGATAAAATCAAAGTTATATTAACTTACGAGGAAGTTAATTATATTATATCAAATAGATAAATTATATATATATGTTAGAAAATAAATATTTGAATATAATAGAAAATATAGATTTTATATTACTTTTGGATTTGACATGGCATGTCATTTAATCTTGAGATCAAGTGTCAACAACATTGGCTAGGACATTATATTTTATATTAAGAAAAAACTTGTTGATGATGTTATCAAGGATATTTGTGAATTGAGTTTCAAATCAGCCTCATGTTGTAATGTTTGCAATGTTTTGATGACCTTAAAGATTTCATGTTCGCCAATCTTCAATCATCCACATAATTAAGATGGTGTTTCTTGTATTACAATTCCTTTTGTTAGGATATGGGGTTGAAATATAAAATTGTTTCTCTATGTTTATGCAATGTTAGGCAAAATGTAATTTGCTTTCCTAATGTATTTTGATGTATTCCAACATTTTGATGTATGTATTTTGTTTTCCTAATGTAGGGCTTTATTTGATTAATTTCATTCTAGTGTTTACGATCATTCGGAATTGATTTGTGTGCTTTATTTTCTTTTGGTAATCTCATTTTAGTTCTCTTTCAGAATGAACTCCCCCTATCTTTTCCTTCTAAAACAAGATAAATATCAAATACTATAATGTTGAATAATGATATAAATATAAATATTCAATGTAAAGAATTACAGAATACAAAATAAAAAATGATATAAATTTTAAATAGTATAAACAAAAAACAATATATTGCATAATTTAATACAAACTTATATATATACAGTATCAATAATATAAAAGATGGTAATATATATATATATATATATATATATATTAGTGCACTTATCGATCTCAAGATTATATAGCAATTGTATGTGGCAATCTTAAGTCATGCATAACTTTTTCCATTGTTTTAAACAAATCAATTTATGAGATTAGCATTGGCAACATTGTTCTCATGATGTATTCTGTAAGATGTCATTAAATAGAAATAGAAAATGTTGTCACACCTTCCTGATGAAAGAAAGATGTTAGCATTTGTGGACTGAGGCATTTCACTCTATTGTTAAAGAAGTGGCATTTGATAGAACAAAACGGAGCCTTCTTAAGTGATGATCTAATTGGAGTTTAGCTAAGTAACACAATCGATTTGATTGACTCTTAGTGTATGAATTGATCATCCCATTGACTTTGTCTATTTCTTGAATTAGATATCCAAATGTAATTCCTGAGATCATTTAGAAAACCAGTGTCAATGTACACAGGTGCAGTTATTTCAGCGCTCAAATTAGTGAGAAACCCAAGATTAGAACTAAACAAAAATTTAAATCTAAAACCATTCCTAGAATGCTCATATTTATAGTATGTTGTAAGAAGAATATAATATTTTGAGATATATTCTCTTCTTCGAGCTCATACTGATGTGACTAATTAGCTTTAGTCTTGATTGATCTGAAATATTGGCTGATCGAACCTCACATTTTGATTAACTATGGTCACTTGGGCTATGTATGTATCTTCTTATTTTTACATGGTTAATTAAGAAGTAAAATTTTATCTGATCATTTAGTTTCATATTAGTTGAAGAGTATGAGAACTAAAGACTTATATTTTTGGAGCTCACATGTTTCAAAAGGACAAAATCGTGCGAGAACGTCCATCGCCCAAAGCGGACAATTCCTCACGAGCCTACGAGTCATACTAATGACCAGCCGACCAAATGATTCCTTATCACTTATGAATCTGTCAGGTCTCTTACCCTCAAAGATGTCTTTTGGAGCTCATATGCTTCGTAATGACAATTTTTTACGAGCCTACTCATCAATGATGGGTCAAGAGCATGAAAAAAAGAAATATTATGGTTATACTTGTTCTATCAAATTCTATATGTTAGTAGCTTTAGGAAGGAGATAAAACATACAAAACTTTATTTATACTTTTGTGGAAAAAGAATGAAATTGTGAAACTTTATCCCTTCATTTACTAACTTTTGTCTTTTAGGCTTTTGAGTTGACTTTTTGAGAGATCCTGCCGAGGAAAAGACATTGGCACAAATGAGAGAAGGATCAAATTTTGGCCTTATTTGGCTATGATTGCCATGGATAAAATAGAGTACATTATTGATTGATACTAACTTGATTAAAATAATGAGAAGATGAGTATCACAATTGTTGAGTTATAATTTAGTATTATCCAACATTATTGGTCATATTATATTCGACCATTTCTGCTGAAGTCTTCTTACAGTCAGTAGGAAGATTGATTTCTTCCCTTCTTCCCTTTGTAAGTCAGAGATGATCGTACTTTCTCAGTCTAATTACACTTGGAACTGATAAAGAAATAGTATGTAGTTACAGTTCAGATAAAACCAGAAGTGTTTGATGAAGACAAGTTTTGTCTGATCCAATCAATTCTATGGTTATTTTTATGTTGGTTGTGGTTGAGCTTGTTAGGACCGGAGCGGCACTAAGAGGGGGGGGGGGGGAATTAGTGCAGCGGATTAAAACGTCGGTTTTGACAAATTTTTCGTACGATAAAAATTGAACTCGGAAGTGCTTAACTTGAAAGCGTATTCGTATAGTTGTGCAGCAAAG
>LVTN01000169.1:41419-67960 GCA_001649415.1 Musa itinerans
CGAACTTCTAACGAACCTTTCGGCGAGCTTCCGAAAAACCCTTCGGCAAGCTCCCAACTCGTTCTCGGCTAGTTTCGGCAGCATTCCTGACAAACCTTTGGACTTCCGTCGAACTCTCGAACTCTTAACGAATCCTTCGCGCTTGACTCCGACACTTTGTTTCGCTTTATGTCTTCATCGATATCGTAGTTAATCCTGCACATACAAGCCAAAACTCTACTATGATCTAGACAATTATTATAACGCGAATTGACATTCCGTTGCTCGGCACGTCATTGGTTGGCACTTCGTCCGATTCTTCAGCGCATCGTCCTCTTTTGTGGCTTGTTGCCTAATCGGTGGTTGACCTCCGCAACCCCGATATCCTTGGTGCAATTTCACTCTCCTTGGCCCGATGCCCGACGACCGAAGCCTTCTGCCGTCCAATATCCCGACGTGATCTTCTCCGGCGACAACGTCAATTCCTCCTGCGTCAACTGTCTAATCCTGATCGAGTAGACCTGCATTACTCAAAATGCAGTCAAACGACTAAACACAATCAATTAGTTTCATCATCAAAATCCGAGATTCAACAGAGCTACAGTGAGCTCATATTTCAGAATACTTGTGGCTTGCTATGAAATGTTTCATCTGAGTAGATTCCATACCTGACTCAAGAAATGATGCTGCTAATGAATCATGGATGAGGACAGGGAGTACCAGCAAATTGTTGCTGAGCATTCTCCAGAAGATTGTTGAACCAACAACGCATGGGTTGATAACCATGAGAAGGCCACCCTTCTTGCATGAGAGAGACATTTTGTGATGTTGGCCTTTAATTTTCAATGCCATCACTATTCTCATAGGATCTTATGATTGAGAAGAAATGTTTAAATTAAACCAAATATTTGAAACAAATCCAGATCGATTCAAAATTAGTTTCTTCGGTTTTGGTTTTAGTTTAGATTCAACAAATATTATATTTTCAGGATATTATGTTCTAAACAAAACATAACAAATTCATATATGATACTAATCAAATTTGAGATAATTTTATCATATTTGTACACACATTTCGAAATCTTGAATGATTTTTGGTTCACCTTGCTTTAGATTTTCTTAAAATTCCTAAACCAAAAAAATGGCAATTTTTTGGTCATTTAAAAGTAATAAAAAGATTAAATCAGATCTTTTAGGTCTTATTATCAAATTTGTTTTTGTTCATGCTGGCCTGAATTATCTCCCAAGTCTTATTTTAAGATGATGTAAGGGTTCTGAGTATGATAAATAACTGTCACAGTCATAAAAAAATATTAAACAAAAATCACATGTAAACATTTACAAGGCAATCCAACGGTTCCTAAATTTAGGTTCCAATAAAATAAATATTTAATTTATTACTGTCCGGACTTATGTGGGTAGGATTTTTGGAAACCACTTGGAGATGACTTTGAGGTGGATCTGAACTGGCTTTGAGGTGGTTTCAAGGTGGAGGTAATGAGATCTCGAGGTGGCTTCGAGATGGAAAGATTGTGCTCTCGAGGTGGAAGTATTATACTCCCGAGGTAGAAATATTATACTCCCAAATGTCACTTGTACAAAAATTGAGGTCGAAAGTGATTTTTCGACCCAATCCCTTCAACACTCAAGTTAGTAATCTGAGATCCCTAAATATAAGCTCGAATAGTTCGAGAAAGGAGAGATTTCTTCCCCCTTTTTCTTATTTAGGATGTATTTTTATAATTTAAAGGAGGGGAAGGAAGAGAATTGAGTTTAGGATTATCTTCCTTATTATAAAGGGAGAAAAGTAAGTTTAGGATTGTCTTTCTTAGGAGAGAAGGGAATTTGTGATTGCTTTCCTTATCACAATGAATGAAAAGGAAGCTTGTGTTTCTTTGCTTTGAATCTTTGTATATGGAGATAGATAGAGGATGACTTAGATGACATATGGTGACTACATGTCAATTATTAGTAAATTTTCTATCATTTGTCTCCCCTACAAAGCATGTTTTGGGACTCTTACAAGAGGGAATTGAAGCACGTCATTCGATTTTTTCTATCGTGGGAATATTCAGGGATCTCAATTTTGGGGGTCAAGTTTTCCTGATTCAAGTGTCTCGGGATCATTGTGCTCGTACTTCTATCATAGTGATCTTTCTTTGGCAACGATCAGGTTTGTGGACTCGCACACATTGAACACACTTGGCTTGTGCCTCTATCATGACAGACCAATTGGGTTTCGATTTACACATCTTGGGCGCATTCAACCTTGTGCCTCCACCAAAGCGGATTTATTTTGGTACCAATCGTGTTTTCCTAACTCACACATCTCGGGTGCATTCGGCCTTATGCCTTCGACGTTGCAGATTTATTTCAGTGTCGACCAAGTTTTCCCAACTTACGTGTCTCGGGCGCATTCGACCTTGCACCTCCGTCGTAGTAGATTTATTTTGATGTTGACTAGGTTTTTCTAACTTACCCATCTCGAGCGCATTTGGCCTTACACATCTGTCATAGTGGATTTATTTCAGTGCTGACCGAGTTTTCCTGACTAATGCATCTTGGGCGCATTCGGCCTTGCAACTTTGCCATAGCAGATTTATTTTGGTGTCGATCAGGTTTTCTCGACTTATACCTCTTGAGTGTATTGAACCTTGTGCCTCCATCATAGCAGATTTATTTCAAGTCCTCCCATTGTGGTGAACTTCAAATTTTCTTTCTACCATAGTAAATTTCATGTCCCTTCTCTATCGTAGTGTATCTTGGGTCTTCCCATCATGGCGGGCTTCAAATCTTCTTTTCACTATGGTTGGTTTCATGTCCCTTCTCCAATATAGAAGATCTCAAACCTTTCCGTCGTGATAGGCTTCAAATCTTCTTTCCATCATGATGGATTTCATGTCCCTCCTTCGCCATAGCGGATCTCAGGTCTTTCCGACATGGCTGGCTTCAAATCTTCTTTCTACTATGGTGAATTTCATATCTCTTCTCTATCATAGTGGATCTTAGGTCTTCCCATCGTGGCGGGCTTCAGATCTTATTTCCAGTATAGTGGATTTTATGTCCCTTCTCCATCATAGAGGATCTTAGGTCTTCCCGCCATGGTAAGCTTCAAATCTTTTTTTCGTCATGGTGAATTTCATGTCCCTTCTCTAACGTAGCATATCTTAGGTCTTCCTATCATGGCGAGCTTCAATTTTTTTTTTCGTCATGGTGAATTTCATGTCTCTTCTCGTCCCTTCTTTGTCATAGCAGATCTCTAGTCCTCTCACCATGGCGGGCTTCAATTCTTCTTTTTGTCATAGTGAATTTGTCGCTTCTCTATCAGAGGGCTTCGAATCTTCTTTCCACCATGACAGAATTCATGTCCCTTCTCCACCATAGCAAATCTCAAGCGATTTTGAAATGTTATCATCGAGTTGGTTAGGGGGATTATGATGGATGCTGACATTTCAAAATCGCTTGAGATTTGCTATGGCTGAGATGGTGACATCATTTGTTAGGCTAGTTGAGGCAAGAGTGGGCAACAACCTGCAACATGCCCATAAGCGTTTGTACCTAATGGGCGAGGTTCAAGAACACCTTGGCGGTAATGAGCAGATGGCTCAAGTTTGTCTCTAGGGGTGAGGGGTTTAGGTTTTTGAACATATGCAAGTGTCTCATCGACGTATGTATCGAGGTGGATATATCCACATGTGGGAAGGATGGTAGTTGCCCTCCCAAGTAAAGATGTTATGGGTGGGAGGTAAGGCGTCCTCGCTAGAGCATTCATTGGGAGGGTTGGTAGGCACATGTTCCTATGACATCGAACTCTTCTTCTAGTGGCAAACTATTAGAGAAAAATATCGTTGACGTCTTGGTCAGCTCAACGTGGTTCGAACCCATATGCATAAGATTGTTCGAAATGTATCCGAGGTAGCTCCGAGGTGGAGGTGTTGAGCTTCTAAGGTAGCTTTGAGGTAGATACGAGATGGAGGTATCGAGCTCCCGAGGTAAAAGTATTGTGCTTCTAAGGTAGAAGCATTAGGCTCATGAAGTGGAAGTATTGTGCTCTCAAGGTAGAATGATTGTGCTCCTAGATAAAAGTATTATGCTCCCAGGGTGAAAGTATTATACTTCCAAGATGTCATTTGCATGAAGATTAAGATCGAGAGGGGTTTCCTGATCCTTTGATGCTCAAGTTAGTAATCTGAAGTTCCTAAATATTACCTCAAATAGTTTAAGAAAGGAGAGAGTCATTTTCTCATTTTCCTTTTTAGGATATATTTTTATACCTTGAAGAAAGGGAATATAGTTTATGATATCTTTATTTGTCATAAAGGAAGAGAAAGGAGTTTAATAATGAAGTTTAGAATTATCTTTCTTATCATAAAAGGGAGAAAAAAAATAAATTTGTGATTATATTTCTTATCGTAATAAACGAAGCTTGTGTTGTTCTATTTTAAATTTTTATACGTAACTTGGATCACAGACCGAATGTCAAATGTTGATAAATTCTTTATCAATTGCTTATTTAATTTAAGTAAGAACTTCTTAGGTGAATGACCATCTAATCATAATAAGCAAATGTATTTTGAAGCAATTTCCAAACTAAATCAAAATGCGGCTTATTTCCAACACATAGACAGAGACCGCACATCAAACTAAACCTTATCCTTCAGGTTCACACAAGACGATAGATACATCATGAAGAATGACTTATCTTGATTACTTTGAATACAGTTAGCAGTTAGTAACCAGCCTCGTTCCATTCGCGACCTCAAAGTGCAAGAAGACCAGGAGATGAAGACAGCAGTGTTCTTATCGGTCATAACTCAGTATCCAAGAAAAGCTGACAAAGATGGTGGGGCTCATGGAAGCTCTCCTAACGATGAAGCCACGTCACTTGCTGCAACTGATGTTGGACATATCTGAAGGATGATTGATATCACTCATAAGCATAAAAAGTTGATTTGTACCTCAATTATCTCAGAAGATCGATCATGGTTTTGCAAACAGGTGGTACGTAGTAGATGAGGATAAATAAGCAGAGAGTAGATACAATTATGCAATTTTAAAGGTAGTGATACGGCATATTTTTGACCCCCAAGATGTGCCACATCAGAATATGTACTAAGGCACTGCTCGACCTCGGGAACCCTGAGACGACGTTGCCCCCAAGACACGCCAAGTCAGAATCCGTATTAAGGCACTACTCGACCTCGAGAACCCCGAGACGACGCCGCCCCCAAGACACGCCAAGTCAGAATCCGTACTAAAGCACTGCTCGGCACGTCCACCACACCAACCTACGTACGACCAACCCACATACAGTAATATAAAAATCTATTGCTAGCATTTGGCCGGGGGAGGCAAAAAATCAATTGTTTACTCGACTGACTTGCTCGTCGGAGGAGCGTCATCGGGTGATCCCGATGAGGGCCATTTTTGCAGGAAAACGCAGTCACCTCACGAAGGCGAGCTATCAACCACCCGGGAATCGTCATCCAGTGCACGAAGGAGAACAGCCAACCGGCCCGGATCCCGACTAACACCAGCCAACACCCTTTCTCGAGGGCGCGGCCACCTCACGGAGATAAGCTGCCAACCACCCCGGAGAAGGAGGATGCAGCTCGGCATACACAACACCCGGATAAGCACACCAAGGAACGCTGATAAACACCCCGCCGCGAGTGCCCCGATCGACCTCGACATCCAGCTCAGCCGACAGAAGACTCCCGACATCGACCCATGGACCAAGCCATGCAGACTCACCGGCCATGGCATATTTGTTCACTAACAGGTAGATCGAATGGTAGCTGTTTGAAGAGAGGAGCTGTGTATTGGCATTTAGAATTCTGCCTATCATAATCATAGCACATCAAAGAAATGCATCATATGGTAGCAAGGATAAGTAGCATCCATTCTGAATGATGCTAACTTGCAGCATCAGTGATTCTTTATTCTAGATCTTAACATTGCAGAGCACTGAGTATTTGCATGGATTGGAACATTAAGATCGCTTGAATCTGAAAGCATGAAAATGTAGGGAAAAAAAAGGTATCAAACAGGAAGAATGAGAAAGATTGACAGTTAAAAGCTTTTGTTCTTGCAACTGTTCTGCATTCCAGCCTATCTACTTGGCAGCCCAAAGTTCATCAGTGTTTGTATAATATTATAAGTTGAATGATGAGACAAAAATTTTAGCACTTGGAGTATAATAAACACAGGAATTTAACCACATATATCCATGGGCAGACGTTTATCAATGTCATCTGTCTTAATTAAATAACATTTAACCCCTTGTTTACAATCCTCTTATATTTCCCTCCATGCTATAGTCTCTCTCTCTCTCTCTCTCTCTCTCTCTCTCTCTATATATATCTATATATATGTGTGTGTACATGGCGTGTAGGCCTCACCGAAATCCCGTTCTCTGCAAGGAGAGACGACTCTCCATGGGGGACGGCTTTATATATCATGTTTATAAACCCAATGTTTATAATCCTCTTATATTTCCCTTCATTTTCTTTATGCACTCACTATACTCACACATAGTATATCGTAACATATACGTGCATTCTCACACTATACGTTATAACATATACATGGACTCATATATCGTATGCTATAATATATATGCATCACATATCATGATATATATGTTCACTACCATACTATACATTATGACATATCATGATATATATGTTCACTACCATGTATTTCCACATCGCATGTGATAACATATATGAGTACTTTTACAATATAAGTCATAATATATACATACATGTTATACAATATAAGTCATAACATCATGTTCATAACTACCTCATGGTGATCATCTCATTCAAAATATGATTTCAAAAATATATTTTAAATGTACATACTATATATGACCATTATTTTATAATAACTTAAGTTCATACTTTACCTGATTCACCTTAAAAATGAAAGTGTCAATAAAAAACTATAATCCTTAGTGATCACATGTGCTAAGGAGTTATAAATACATCAAATTTGGAATATAAGGTTATGATATGCTCAAATTAAGAATCTTATATCTTAAATCACTTATAACTTCTAATGTAAATAATATTTTGTAGCAAAATTTAATAGAAACCTCAATCAATTAGACTATACCCAACCTATAAATTCACCTAAATTTCATCACTAATTTGCCAACAATTCAACCTATTGCTACCAAATGACTTAGTCGCTACCCGTCACTAATCTTGCTGTTATGCTAAAATTAAAAAAAAAATTAAAATTTTGAAAAAAAGAAATATAGAAAAATAAATATACATAAAATTTCAGTTAAAAATAAAAACATTGAAGGCCAAACTATCCTCCCAATTCAACTATTATCATCTATTCTGTTATACTAAAATTAGGTTAGGCTACCTAAATTCCTAAAGCTCATGTTGATGCACAAAGACCCTAAAGATCCTTTTAAGATATATCAAACAAATAAAAGCTTATCATGTCTCTAAGGATGTCAAATTGATTAGAAGAGAACCCTTTCACAAAATATAGGAGATTCTGTATACTTTAGTTTATAATACCTATTAAAATAATATCAAACCCTTTAAAATAAAAATAATACCAAATGATTTAAAATCATAGTAGATTCATACAAAACACATCAAAAAATCTGAGATTAAATTGAACTACAAGTTGCTCAAAAATAGTTAAAAGTGTTAGTCTAAAAATTACTAACTAAAATCCTATATAATTAATGTATAGGAAAGGGTTAGGATTTCTTACCTTGAACTAAGGCCCTTGGGCTTCAACGGAGACTGATTTGAGAAACCGAAAGAGAATAGGTCAAAAATTAAGAAAATAGGTCATGCTTATCTTGTTTAGGGAGAAGAATAAAGATAAAGTAGAGAGAAGACGAAAATAAAGGTGCTTAGTGAGTTGCCTTGATTGGTTAGGCTTAATCCATTAGGCTTATCTCAAGTTCGTCAGTATACTTATGCATATCTTATTATATGATTGTACAATTTTACTATAAAATATACTTAACAAATAGGCATCGCTGCTTATATATATTTCAAACAGTATTTAAGAGAATTTTATGTGACATTTTTGGAAGCTCATAACCTCAACTTTAAGAGACGATTAAATGAGTATCTTATATATCACATTTATGAAGCATACACAAAATATATCTTTAAATAATAATAATATATATATGCTATTTTAATTTTCACTGACATGTTAGTTGTAGTGTAAAACTTGGGCACCACAAGTATATATTCACATGTAGCATTGCCACTAACATTCATATAAACTTCTCTAAAAAAAATTCACATAAACTTAAATTTAAAAAAGATAAAATATAAGAATTAGTTCTTTTAGAGGGATATACATGCATTTAATTTTATATTAATTATATCATGCCTTTACTGGGACGGCTCTACCAACTTCTTAGATGTCTACTTTTTCTTATAAAAGCCATGGTTCCTTGGAAATAAATTCAACGCCCTCAATTAGTCTTCCTTTTATATCAAAGCAAATCTTTTTATCATAATTGTACAAAAAGATGGATCACCTATTAATTTACTAGGTCATATTTTACTTTCTTCTTCATCGTTGTCCTTCCTAAAATTTTCTCTACTTAATTAAAGATTCTTTGAGACACATGGACTCAAAAGACTATCGAATTGTAAGAGGAAGGTTTAGAGAAGAAGAAAAAGCAGTCTACTATGTGTTGTTTGGGCTCGTAAAAATAAATGAAATTATGATAGCATATGCAAGAATCGTCCATTGGGATGTGATGTCAGTCATACTCACTTTAGCTATTAAATGATTGTTTTAAGGGCAAATAATATTTTGGATATTGACTTGTATAGTTGAGGTTCGTATGGCCTTGCCATTATTTATTACATGTTGAGATTACGTGTTGGATTCCACCGTATGATAACATCATTATATGTTCGATACTTATGAGACATTATATACAAAAAAAAAAAAAAGGAAGAAAAATTATGCTTTAGAGTGAGTGGGTGGGATCCACACAAAATTGGATTCCAAAAGATGCTTTCGAAGGATAGAGCTAACACGTGGCTCTCACGAAAACATTGATTCTCCTCGATGAATATATCATATGTAATTATTCTATAAAAGTTATTAAATAATGAGAAAACAGTTCTAAGGATTTATTCTCACCCGCTATTTCTCTCCTCGGTTTCTCCGTATTTTGCTTCGATGCTTCCCATTTCCTTTCGTTGGAGCCTTTTGGAAACAGTCGCCGCCCCTCCCTATATTAAAGGCGCCTTTTGCTCCCCCTCCCTTCTCTCCTCTCCTCTCCTCTCCTCTCCGCTCTCTCTCTCTCTCTCTCTCTCTCTCTCTCTCTTTCTCTCGCCCGTGGTGATCTCCATCCCTTCTGTCTTCTTTGTCTTTATTTTGTGCCCCCCCTCATCGATTCCAAGGCCAGCCTCGGCCCGCCACCGGATGGTTTGCTGACCTTGGAGAACGGAACCGGCTCCCCGTCGTCCAGGGTACCTTGTCTTCTTCTCTCTTTCGCCGTCACTCGGTGTCTTTCTTGTTTTGTGTGTTGGAAAGAAAGTAAAGTTTGCGACTTGTGATCATCCCACTTGTCAAAATTTTCAGCTTTTTCGCCTGGAGTTGGTGTTTTTGGTTTTCCGTCTCCAGTTTGGTTTGTGGCGTGACTTGCTGTTTGGCGATTGGCACAATTTCTGGTAATTGGGTTTGTTCTGTGATCGGTTTGTATTGTTTTGGTATAGAGTTTTGGTTTTGGATTGATAGGTGTTGGAATTATGCAGGTTGTAATCTGTAAATCGTCTATTTTAGGAGATTCAATCCTGGTGGCAAAGAAGACATTTTCAAGGGTTCGATAATATCGAAATCGGTTATGATTGAGAGTATTAGTAAGGTTTTATAGTCTACGTAGAAGTATACCCAGTTGGGCTTTTCTTAAGCTTCATCGAGTTGGTTTTGATTTGGCATCATGGACGCAAAACGAGGAGAGGAAAGTAGTCTTGTTGGAGCTGCCTCCCAGGTGAAGGAGGGGGTATCACATTCTAATTCGAAGGGGTCTGGGAGCCTTGATGGTAATGATATGTTTGTTAGAGCTGATAAAATTGATCTGAGGAGCCTAGATATACAGCTGGAGAAGACACTCTCAAAGATCTGGTTAAAAGAAAGAAGAGGTTCTCAGAAACCATCAGAAGAATGGGAGATTGACCTATCCAAGCTGGAAATAAGGTATGTCATTGCACGAGGGACCTATGGTACAGTTTATCGTGGCGTGTATGATGGCCAGGATGTTGCAGGTACTTACTCCTGAATTTTGGACAAAAGTATCTTAGATGCTACTGTGTTTCATCACTTTATTAGTTTACTCCAGCATTTATGGTCTTCTGAGTAGTTTATACATGTAGTCTAATTTAGCAAAAAGCATTGCAGCATTTTGCATATCTTTTATTCCTATGTGCTTTATATTGGATAAAAATTGGTTGTGTGGAATTCTACCAGTGGCTTTTCCATGATAATTAATTGTTACTGAAGAGAATGCAGTTTTGGTTACTTAAATTCCATCATGTTTTATTAGATAAGTTTTGCGGATCTCGCATATTATATGAATTGTTGCTAAACCAATTAAGTTTGCAGATGGGTGTAAGGAGTGATATCGAACAAGTTCTTCACTTATCCTGGTTAATCTCATCAAAAGTATTTTGATTGTTGATACAATGACTGGTCCTACCGGTAGTCTTTTCGTATATGGCAATTCGATCAACCGGTTGTTTATCCACTACAAGTTGTTGAAATAACAATAGTTGCCAAGTCTATGTGGCAGCAATGTTTCTGATCTGTCTGATTGGCCATGACTCTGATGAACTGAGATGTTAGTGTTTTCGAGCCTAGATATCTTACTGGCTGATCCTAGGAGAGCAAGATTAAATATTCATAATTTAGAGAATTATAGTGGTTATTTCAAAACCTTCTGATTCATCCATAATTTTCTAGCAAACTTTGCCTGAGATGTTAGTATCAATTATTCAAAAACTCATGATGCATCTTTATGCCTAAATTATCCTTCAAACCTTGGTTTTTTGTCTTGATTGATATCTCCATATCTCTAGAATTTTAGAGAAAGATACAGCAGATACTTTATACATGTTCTTGTGAATTTTCTATACCAAGTAAACCGGAGAACTTGTTGGATATGAAAACCATGTATAGAAGAAAATGAATATCAAACTTTATTTAGCATTTATTTTCAGTCTTTCTTCTTATTCAATTTTTTCTTTTCGCATCTCCAATTTCTCTGTTCGTGTTTTGCTTAAAACTGCAACAAAATGTTGTATTGTCATGAGGTTAATATAATTGTTTGGCTGGCCATTTTCGAGAATAAGAAAGATTTCAGGCACGTTTAATCAAAGAATAACCATTGAGCATAAGGGTATTGTTTTACATATCTTTTACGGATAATACTTGAGATGCAAATTGGTTGAAGAAAGAGACAAAGATGACATACGAGAGGAGGTGTACCACTCTTCTTATTTGTGTCGGAAAGTGTACCCCTAGCTTCTCTTTATGATAGTTGAGAATCCAAAAATCCATCATATATTCCTACTTAATTGAAAAATAATAATATAGAACTTTGTTGGGAAATCAAAAGGAGCATACTACTAGGTTATGACAAGTCAACCATGCCAAAAAAAATTTGGGACAGGATCAGTCAATTACTTTGGTCAAACCTTGTCTCATAGCCACAATTTATACAAGAAATACCATGTGCCATTTATGCCCATGGTTTTCTCATTTGGACTAGGACTTAGAACGATATTTAAACGGTGGTGCTATGCTGGTCTTGATATATGATTTTGTTGGTAAATCATTACTCCGCTAATGCAGAATGGCAGGCTTCAACCTTATTGATAATGCATCTTCTTGTTCTAATTTCTTTTATTGGTTGAATGAGTTTCTTTCTGAATTTGTTTTAACTCTAGGTTCTTTATACATGCTCTCTATTTACTAATACATTTAAATATGATCGCTAAATTATGATAAAAAGGGCGAGTCCAATGTGTGAGGCTCTCACTAATGCAGAATTTTGGAGGGTCAATATGCAATCTTATCTTACATATGGAGAGATTGTTTCTATCACTCGAACCCTGACCACCCATGTTGCAAATGAGCAACCTTAACATGATCCCAAGGCCGCCCTCATTGCTAAATCATGATAGTTTCTTAAATTTGTGGTGTTGCGAACAAAACATTTGCATTTGTGAATGGACTTTACTTATCATATCAATATTTAATGTTACTGATCCTATAATTATTGCATGAAGAAAATGAGAGGTGATCGTTAAATTTACTTGCAACCTTATCTGTGTTCATTGGAAATAAAACCCCGAGCCATTACAGACATCTTTTTAGGAAAATATTTTTAAGATCTAACTAAACTCCTTCAATTATGTGTTTTTTTGGTATGCCATAAAAGCAATCAGGCTTTTCATGGATTTTTGATACCTTCTGCTGTTCTATTGACTTTGTTAGGAAGGAAAACCACCCTTCTCCATGGGTAGTGGGCATAAAAGAGTGGAGTTTGATCAAGCCTACCAACGTTAAGCATGGCTTGATATTAATTTCAAGCCTAGATAACTGGTTTGACAACTAAATTCATGTCAGTGTGTTTCGCACGTGCATGTGCATCTAAATCTGTGTGCATGTGCGTACAAGTGACTGCACATACAATGAGTTGCTTTTTTCCTTTTTCTTCTTCTTCTTTGTCAATTGTTCTTGCTCTTTTATGATGTAGGCTGGGGTTTCCAGCATCATCTCCCAAACGGTGGGAAGCGGAAACTGCCTCTTGTCAATATCCAATGCAATATAACTTCTAAAGTCATTCTTAAAGAAGTCTCTTTTGTTCAGGAATATATAAGAACAGCATTTCAAAGGCTTGTCCCATGTTCCCTCAGTAGCTCCATAGATTACATGTTGCTTAGAGATTTTCACCACATTGGTCCCACTTTTATAGTTGCTTTTCTTTATCTACTATGGTCAAGAGGAGAATACTGTGTTTGTGTCTTCTGTTATTGGTTAAAACTATATATTACAATTGTAATTGATTAGTTATTATAAGTACATTCAGATCAATTGCAAATAGAGAAGCAGTTTGATGGGTGGAACTTTTGTACAATTCTGAAATAGTGTCTGGTTGTATCTCTCAGTATTACAATGTTGATAACTCTGAGGTTTTCTGTTACATAATAATTAGTTTCTATCTTATAGTGAAATTGTTGGACTGGGGACAAGATGGGGTTACCATAGATGCTGAAACCGCTGCTCTTCGGGCATCGTTTCAGCAAGAGGTTGCTGTTTGGCATAGACTAGACCATCCAAACGTCACCAAGGTAAAAATTGAGATACGTTAACTTGTCAATGTTGCTTCACTTTTTATGTCGTCCTTGGGAGTCTTGAATCTTGATGGTGATTATGGAATAAGTTGTCTGCTTCATTTGATGGAAAGTTGTCAGCCTAAATCAAGCCAGCTAATTGTGAACTATTTCTTGGAAGTATAAACCATAATTTAATATGCATGGTTCATTCTCTTGTTATCTTTGGCATTGATTTTGGTTTCATGTGGTCATCCATTCAGAAGCAGTTTTATTCTCCCCTCCTGTTATAATCATCTTGAACGAATAGATTTTTCAGCTTACAGCTCGGATATTGTGGATTACAGTTTGTTGGGGCTTCCATGTGGACTTCAAACCTCAAGATTCCACAAAATGATTCTACTAGTAATGTCCATAGCTCCCTTCCAACTCGAGCGTGCTGTGTTGTTGTCGAATATCTTGCTGGGGGAACATTGAAACAATACTTGATCAAGAACAGGCGAAGGAAGCTCCCCTACAAAATCGTGATTCAAGTTGCACTGGATCTTGCTAGAGGGTAAGTGTCTGGCCAGAAGTCCTATGTTTTTGCTTATAATTGTAAGGAGCCATGTAACATTCTTGAGAATGCAGGTTAAGTTATCTGCATTCGAAAAAGATTGTGCATCGTGATGTCAAGACTGAAAATATGTTACTGGATACCACTCGAAAACTAAAAATTGCTGATTTTGGTGTTGCACGTGTCGAGGCTCAGAATCCCAGGGACATGACTGGTGAAACTGGAACCCTAGGCTACATGGCTCCAGAGGTGCACATCTCATAACATGTTACATATGTTTTCATGATAAATATTTTTTTAGAAGAACAATGTATCAGATTTACAAAGCTTATCCAGAATATGCTCGTCATCCTTCTAGATTCTGAGCTATTGTTAATGAGTCAATGAAGCTATTAGAGAAACTTTAAATAGCATATGAAGTTTGAAGTTTGAGTAGAAGGTCTAGTTCTTTTTGTGGCTTGTAATACGTAATATATGACAGATGAGCATTTTGCAGGTCCTTGATGGTAAGCCATACAACAGAAGATGTGATGTTTATAGCTTTGGCATATGCTTATGGGAAATATACTGCTGTGACATGCCATATGCTGATCTTAGCTTTGTCGACGTGTCCTCCGCTGTTGTTCGACAGGTTAGTCCCATCATGAAGAAAATCGTTTATTTATTTATTCTCTATTTTATAAAAAATGAGCTGCCTTTTTTATTAATTAAGGCAGAGAATGTTCATGAATTCTTTTTTTTTTTTAATTTGTTGTTTCAAAGTTTCTTGTTGCTCTAGTTTTGAATTAAATGACATCAAGATTCTCTCGAGTATGTAAGTATTTATGTTGAATTTTACAGAATCTACGACCTGAAATTCCTCGGTGTTGTCCAAGTTCTTTGGCAAATATAATGAGGAAATGTTGGGATGCAAACCCAGATAAGCGACTGGAGATGTACGAGGTCGTGAAACTCTTGGAGGCAATAGATACCAGCAAAGGTGGTGGCATGGTACCTGAAGATCGAGCTGCTGGCTGCCTCTGCTTTTCCCTGGCTCGTGGTCCATAATTCATTTATCGGACAGCCCTTGTTTTTTGAATCCTTTTATCACAACAAGAGACAAGGAGCACTGAATAGCAATTGCCTACTTGCATAAAGGTCATTGCCTCAGACTTGTGTGCGTCGAGTCAAATGACTGGAAAGATGCTATGTACTTAAATATCCATGCCATTTTTAAATATCGACCTTGGCGCATAAGTTATTTTTGCATGAATACAAATCACAATTTATCCATTGCTAGATGGGTTTTGGTGCTATTTATTTTTGCAGTGTATGTTGTCAGATTAGAAGCCATTAGTGCAACTGGAGGATTTTAACCACAACAGCAATCAACTCAAACTGTTGTCTGAGATTTGTCCTTCAGAGATGAACAATACCATATCAGACTTAAAATGTGTCCATTACATCTACATTGATGACATGAGAAAGTTTGATATATATAACCAGGCAATTCTTGCGAAAAGCTAAAGAGGGCTGATGAAGGGAATGCCATAGAAGATGCCAACCTGGTCACTCAAGTTGTTGGCAAAATCAACTTCTGTATGTGCTCTGTAGAACATTTTAGCAGCTCTGATTAATAAAGGAAGCATGCAGTATCAGAAAGAGGTGATATACGCCATTCAAAACTCTCTTTTGGTACCTGTGTTAGTGCTTGCAGAGATGTCTTTGTGTTTGTATGCTGTTACTGTGAATTTGATCCTTGACGCCTTTTGCCACCAATACACTTTGGATGGCTAGAAATTGTGATGAGATGCGGCATGAGAGTAGGAAAAAGTATATCCTCTACTCTGCGACATCAGATTATTCATCTTTAATGCTCTGTATGTAACAAAGAGGAAAAAGTTGGCCTTGTTCTGCAAAATGACAAGACTGGGATTTACTCTTGCAGGATGCTCCTCTGAGTACTACACTTCTTTTTACACGTTATTTGTTGCGGAGGAGATTGTAACATGAAGGATCAGAAACACCATTAAGTGCTTTCTGTAACTATAATATATGAACTCATTTCCACCTGCAAATGTTCCTGCTAGTGAACTCCTAGCATTGCTAAAACAGATAGCATATATTCTTTCCAGATTTGGAAATAGCAATATTTCATATTTAAGTTTTAATATTATAAAATTATTTCTTTATATATATAAATATATATTTATATGTATGTATCTATGTATGTATGTGTATATATACAAATCGAACTTTCAACGTCATGATATTTTTATAGGATAGTTATGCTAAATTGTAATTATATTTTATAAAATTATCTGATCATATATATTATTTGTAGAAATGATTTTGTGTTAGATCAAATGATAACTTGAGGATCATAATATCACATCAAAGTATTAGATCAAACTATTCAATCCTGACCCGAAATCAAACCAACTCGTCTCAATCATGAACCAAACAAGATTGGCTTTTACCACCTGGATCAAATTTGAGCTCAATTCTATGTTCTTATTCGAGGCATGAGCATCAAATTCCCTCTTTGGGTTGGCATCAGCTCTTTAATGCGAATCTCAACATATCAACATCATCCCAACCCTCCACTCCAATTCGACATCAATTCCCTTCGCCCCCGCTCGCACCAACCCAATGGGCCGGCCCGCCCAATCACAGCCGTCCATCAACTGCGCCCCGTCGTCTCGTGCGCCTCTGGGCACCCTCATCCCACCCAGCCTCCACCCCACCTCCGCAGATGCGCATATCCGCTATCGGGGTCGCAATTGCCACGCCGCTGCCGTGCGACGAGCTCCTTCTCTCCCTCTCTCGATCGATCGATCCATCCCGCAGCGAAGTCAACTGGTGCGACGCGACCATTCGATCCCTCATAGGTATAATCTTTCTCTTCTCGATGTTGTTTCTTGGGTTCTTTCTCTTCCTTTCTTCTTGCGGTGGGATGAAGGCGAAGTTGTGAGCTTTGCACGCGTTTGTCTTGCTCTCTTTGCGTGCGGGTTTCGGTGATCTTACTGCGATGTCTGGGCGAGACCCTAATTCGGCGAGTGACAATTCGTTTTGCTCCAATTTGATGAGAGGCTTCGCAGGTTGTGGCGAATTGGTCTGGTTGTGCTTACTTTGGTGTTGGTCCTATTGGGCACTTTGATTTGCTGTGATGCGGTGGTCCTTGTGGTTGGATTTCCCTTGCCTTACCTCTGCTTCTTGGTTTGCCTTGTAGGAAGGTTTCTTGTTGGATTCTTTTCTTGCTCTGGTGTCATTAGGTTTCATTTTATGATCTTTTCGTGGCTTTTACCAGGAGGTTGGACAAGATGTAGTGATGCGGTGTCCCGGCGATAATTAGGGTCCGGTGGTTGCTGTGATTAAGTTTCATGCAACATATTAGATTTTCTAGGTTATGGTTGAACCAAATAGATCTCACAAGAAATTATGGTCTGCAACGTCATCTTTGTGTTTCTGATTTGTTTATAGAATTCCTCCGTAATTGATGTGGTTCTTGTTGTTCTTCTGGTTCTTTTTTGTCGCCTTGGAAAATTCATAGTAGATTCTCTTAGTTCATGAAACTTTGGCTTTCTGATTAATGGGGTATCGATCATGAATATAGGCTTTCTGAACTTTCGAAGCGTTGTTTCATCAACATTGCCATCAAATATGTGATATTTGTGGAGGTCTTAAATATTCTTCTCTGGGAATCTAATTATTGCAAAAAGAAATCTAGATGTAAAGTTGTCATCTCTCTTTATTCCTTATACCATCTTTACCGTCATTGATGATTCCCTACTCTTTTTCCTTCTGGGTAAGTAGTAGTTTCTTTGCATATTATATGGTGTATGGTGCTGATAGTTGGATTTATCATACATGTTTTTGGCTACATTTTCTTCCTCTTGGCAAGGTCACAAATTAATAATTGTCAATCATTGTGTCTCAAACATGGAAGACCTTTCTGAAGAACCTGTGGAGCTACGACTCACTGAACTTCCATTTATTTTGACGTAACTTCATTTTCAACCATAGTCAGTACTACTGCTGCTCTAGAGTTTTTCTTTTGCTTTTGGCTCTTCTTTTTTGACACAGAATTAAAATTTCTATTAAAAATATTTTCATTGTCCTTCCTGGGCCAGATTGTTTCACGTCATAGTTGCTCCTTGGTGTCCTTTTGTCTGCTAGAATAGTGTTTTTCTATGACCACAGTTCCTTCATTTATTGTTCTGCTTGGATATTGGTGAGGTTTGTTGTCCTTCAAGCAATTGTATTCAACATCACACTTGTTCTATGATATCCTTATATCATTCATTTATCTAACAATGTGATTTTTGAGCGACAATCTTTACCAATATTTTGTCTTGATAATCATACTTTAGCTTAGTTTCCTAGTTGCTTTTAACTAGTTTACATGTTTTCTTATTATTGGAATGCCATACATGATCCTCCACATTCTGGACTGTTTAATTGGTGTCCTGTCTTTTAATCAGCCATTGATGAGGTTGGATATTGCATAACATTAAGGCTCAGTATCCTTTACCTATGCTTACAATTGATAAAAGAAGTAAAAGGATTTGTAACTCGTAATACCATAAACAAGAGAAAATTTTCTTCCTTACCGAGATCTCTATATTGCAGAATAGCAGTAGATTGTTCATAAATGAATACACTTTCTTGCTGCATATGATGAAGTTGAATGTACTTGTGTTAGTAAATGTATAATGATAGAACTGATGCTGGAGTAACCTGTTCCAGTTACTGTAACAGTTTAAATTGTTCTTCTGTACTTGAGAACTGACAAGATACTTGTAATTTTCCTTTTTTCTAGAGTCTAGACTGGATCAGACTAAAATTTAAGGGACTGTTAATTCATGACCAGGATGGAAACCTGAATCTGGATTGGAATCAGTTGGACTCTGTCAGAATTGCTAATTGGAGTTCATTAATTTAGGACTGAAATCTTGTTTCAATCACAATTTTTTTGTTTTTGAGGCATTATGATAATTGCTGGATATGAGGAAGGGTGTTTTTGTCATGATAATTTTTCATTGAGTTATATTAGGAATGGTGGCTAAAATATTATCCGTTTGATTTCTGAAAAAAGGATGATGGGCTCCCTGAAGAAGGGGAACTGGAATCTGATATGGCTAGCCAAGCATCAGGTCTTAGGAATTCCTGACCTTAATTCCTTCAACTGAAAACCATATTTAAAATAATCATTACCAATTTTTTTATTGTTTCTGTCATATGGTTTGTTGAATGATATATAAACCTTATTTCTCTTTTGTAAACAATCTATTTGCTTGTCATTTTTGAGCCTTGGAATGGTTGGCCTGCTCATGTACTTAGTTTATTTATCTATGTCTGTAAGCTTGCATCCTACTTTTGGTTATATCTTCTAGAACTCTGTGGAGCACAGATCATGATGAGACTTGAAAGTTCTGCAGGCATTTTTTCTGAGAAATAGAAAGTACTGGGAAAATTAGTTATTGATTATTAAATGCTACTAAGTCAACTAGTTGTTCTGTAGGTATTCCTTATTTTGATTAGTGATCATGGCCAGAAAACAAAAAGGATTTATGAGAACTTAGGCTGCTTAAATGCTTATAATTTAAAATTAAGCTTGCAGCCAATTTTTTGCAGTCTGTCAAGTTTAAGGGTTTGCATGTAAATTGAATTATTTTAAAGTTGATAATTTGCTAGCTTGTTAGTTGATCCAAAGTGGTTCAATTTTTGGTTTGGACTTGTCTAGGCTGCACAATTTAAGAACTGGGAATGTGACAGTTAAGGTATCTATAAGTAAATCCTTTGGGTTTATAGCCGTATTTTCAAGAATTTTAGGTTCTAGACATATGGTTAAAAATTGTAGGCATTACGCAGGTAGTCGACATGCTACCATGGTCTGTGTGCTACACTGCCATATAGGCAATTGTTCAATAATCAAAACTATTAGAAAAATCTTAAGAATAAATTATAGTAAAAAGGTATATTCCATTTATATACATAACTTAAACCAGTCTTTATCTTGACATTATAACAAATAAAATAAAATAGTGGTTTGAATTGCCTTAGAGGCCAAGATTTCTTTTTTATGATAATAAAAGGGAGAAAATAAAAAGAGCATGCAAAGAGAAGGATAAATGGAAAAATAGAGGAGAATATAAAAAATTGCCAACTTCTACTTTTTAAGTAATTGTTGCTAATGGTCATCTTGTACTCATTTCAATGTCAATGCATCCATCTTTTTCTTCCTTTGTTGGAAAAGGAAAATAAGATTTGGTTATCTTAGATGAGGAAAGTATGTGACTCGTAATGTGGGTCAATTCATGAATTATATAGAGCTTAATGCACTATTAAGCCATATTAAATGAACTTACTGTTGCTCAACTGCTTAGCATCCATAATGTCAGGACAGACCATCTGGGGCCCTAGGTGAGGCATGGATGGGTCTATCTTATCTGAGGCAGTTGTCTACTCATTCTAGATGGTTATTTTTTTGATGCAATGGTTTTTGAACCTATGACATTGGGTTTCCAAGACCCGCATTCTACCGAACTGAACTAAGAGTACATTCTTATGCTTTTGACAGGAGATATGACTGTCCCGTAAAGAAAAGTATTTTTCTACCCAAGACATCTTGCATATATATAGTGTGTAAGACTGGAAGATTATGTCCAATTTTAATTGATCCCAATTAATCTCTCGTTACTGCCCATAGAAGGAATGGTTAGCAATGACAGAATTTGAACCTGTTATGTTGCAGATCTGAAGTCGAATAATAACATTTTGAAGTTGGAAATCCATAACTTCTACATGATAATTAAGGAGAATAATGTAATAAGTTATCAGGAAAATACAATAATAACGCATGCCACATTGATGTTGTGCCTATGGAATTGTTGGTCTCATATCATCAAATATTATACAGTGTAGAGAATTTTCTTATTCATCAATTTGGTATTTTTCAAACTTATAGACTTATTTCTATTAAGAGCTACCTAATTACATGATAAAATAAAGACAGCACAAATACAATAATAAAAAAGAACCAATATTCCTATTTTTTTTCATATTCTATTTGCTTAAAAAGTTAAGCGAATAATCATTATTCAATCTCCACTAATCGTATGTGTACAAATATTACTCTCAAATAAGAATTGATTAGTCATCTTTTCATTTTGATGTTTGATCTATTCTTTATAGAGTTAGAATCAAGACTGTTAAATTCTAATGCCTTTTGCTAAGGAAATGTTATTATGGAAAATGCAGAGACAAAATTTAACTATTATAAGATTTGTAACATAGAAGCCTAGTTCATGTAACTCTAAGCATCCACCCTTTTGTCGTTGTTTGCACATACTGAAACTAATATGTATTATTTTCATCCTTGTACACTGTGTTCTTTTGATTGATGAGCTTTTGCTTTTATCCTTTTTTTAGTTACAAGCCTTTTCTTTGGACTTGCCTTTGAACTTTTTTGTGTTGGATTTTATGCTATACTGTAATTTTTTGCATCTATCATTTGCAATTGTCATTAGAGGAACTTCTAATCATCCTCAATGACACTTTTCATCTTTGTTGAACCTTTATATTAATGGCATTCTTTTTAAAAGCAATTGTATTTTGACAAAGAGAATTTTCTTTAGGTGAACCATGATAGATCCACTAGAAATGATATGTTACCTGTATACGCCACGGGAAGTTATTTTTCCCTGATGCATACCTGTAAGCCACGGGAAGTTATTTTTCCCTGATGCATTTTCTTTCTCTTCATCTTGTTTCTTCAAAATACCAAAGGCTTCAATTTGATTTTAGCAAAAACTGATGAAACTTAGCTTTTATGCGAGTGCATATTAAGCCGCATTGAGAGTCTTGCATTTCCTGTTCTTTCTGATTGGCAATTCAATCAACAATTCATGTCAAATCTTTCTTGCTATATGATCAACTTTTCAATTCCTTGTTAACCTGCATGTCTCCAATATCAGTAATTTTATTAAATATATTTATGATTTTTTCTTGAAAATATTGGTCAAAGGGAGTTGAACTTTTGTTCTCTATCTTATTCGATTGGCAACCTGAAGTCAACTAGCTTCTTCTTGTTTATCATTCATCAGTACTTGCTAAAGTTTGTTCTTCCAGTGGATTTGATACTCTGTTATCATTATCATATATATCTAAGAGTTTATGATTTCTTACACCTTAATGTGAGCCAGTTGTTGATTCCTTGTTTAGTTTCAGATTGTCATCTGTCTAGACATTTAGACTAATTCTGGACCTGATGAGTGATTCATGAACGTGCTTCCTTGGTCTTCCTTAAGGATATGAATTGCCGATTAATAACCATATGATCTTTGTGTTATAGTTGGCCACTGCTACTGAAGTGCAAGCATTGGATCTCAAGTTGGAAACAATTGGTTAAGTACTCTTGCACAATGAATGTGTCCTTGTGCATAATGTTCCCTTTTGGTGAAGCCATGTTTATAGAAAAAAGGACAATTGTATATGCTACCTAACTTTGAACATTTGGGACTAACGTTTCCTTTTGTTGCTGTTGTTGGTGTTCAACTAGGTACTTTCTTTTGCTCTAGGACTCTGCCAAAAATTAGAATGAAGGCATATTAGTGACTGTTAGGTAGAAACTAATGTTGTTCATCATAACAAATACAAAGCTAGATGTGCATTTCCATTTTGCTTGTCGTTTCCGTTTATTCTATCTTGTTGTAAGATTCATATCATGATATGTCTCATGGTACTTGGAGAAAATTCCAGCATCACATAAATGAAGTGATGTATCTAAATACTTATGTGAGGAGGGGCCTTTCTAAACTAGTGTCATGCCAAAACAAGCTCGTTCAAGGACAACCTTTAAGACTGAAAGTGAAGATTGTTGTAGATTTAACTAGTTTTTTAAGTTAACTTTTGTAGTTTATATAAACAGGACAACTCTGCTAGACTAGTGAACCATTATGCTGATACTGGTATTACCTATCTGTTTCTTACACGCCATCATGAGCCAAAAGAAGAAATATATTGGCATAATGATGGTGTCATGGACAGGCAAAAGGTTCCATAAAAAAAGTGCAAAAAAATAGTGATCCCACAGGTAGGTGAATTGATAATATCATCATCAGGTTATCTGCAGCATTGTATCAGTTTTAGTTATAAAGGTTAGAATGCCAGGAAGACGTTTAAAGTTTTCACTTTACAGCTGAATAATGAAAGTAGGCAGGCATGTTTTGTTCTTGATGGAATTTCCTCTCTTCAGGGCATTGCACATGCAAGAATCTGTTTGGACATTAGATTTTATCCTATTTGCTGATTTCTTGTCTTCCCTACACACAAACATCTAATGTTTCTGAAAAGATGGTTATCTCTGTTAAATAATTTGGTTTTAGTGTGTCCTGGAATGCTGTGAGTAGTTGTTAATGCTAGCTACCGGATTAGGTGATTGCAATATTTGTTGGGTTGTGCATGTGACAAATTTCTGTGAACTGGGCAAAATTAAAATATTTGTGTGATGAGTGACACTTGGCATAAGCACCATCCTTAGTTGTGTTGGCTTCTTTTGCAATTTGATAAAATTGTATGATTGAAGTTAGTGGGCCTAGGTACATGTCCAGCCACATTATAAGTTATGTTTGTGTTGTTTATCTTGTGTAATATGATGCAAATGATGTCATCATTGCTTGCACTTCTATGTATATGACGTGTTATTTCTAATATTGATTTTTTTGTTCTGTGATACACAAGGATTTGTAGTATTAGATGAATTGCTATCATTTATATTTTTTGGTGATTAAAATTTGAATTTGATTGAATATCTGTCTTTGAAATATTGACCATAACCAACTTTTGTTGATCTACACTTTCTACACCTTTCGTTAAGAGATAGAAGTTCATGGGGAGGATTGGATACATCAGAATTATAGATACAATAGATATTTCACATACAACATATATCATTCAATCCTAAGCAGGATAGATGTGATAAGGCCTTTGCCTGTGTGTTTGGACAGCAGTAGAAAAAGTTGCTGACTGCACTTCACTTCGGTTGGAATGAGTTCCATTTAGATTGCTTGTAGCTTTTCTCATACATAATGGTTTAGGGGCAAATAAATCAGCTCTACCTTATGACATATTTGTTAGTAGTTTTGCAGCCATATGAAGAAGAATATGTTAAACATAGTGGAAATGATATTCTCAACCAATAGTTATACAATATTAACAGTCGATTTCATGTTGTCCTGTAATGTGAAAGAAAGTAAAATAACCTCATAAGTAGAAGGGACATTCTTGGTTTGGGAGGATGTTTTATGATATATTCTGTTAAATTTTGTACCTGCAGTAAGATTTTGGTGTGGATGCAACTATGGAGTCAAATGAAGTACTATGCTTTTTCTGGTGACTTTGTCATGTTTTTACGTCGTCATTCTTCATCATTCTATTGATTTTATGAGTATTTCAGATTTTAGAGAACATTTGTTTCTTCACTTCAATGTCAACTATCAAATATTTGATGGCAATATCACTGATTTTGCAGGTTGTGGGATTTCACCAATTGCTTTAGTTTGCCATGTCAAGTAACCTGAATAAGTAGACATTATGTCTCCTTTGATTGATGGTCTCCCTGATGAAGTTGCTATCCAGTGCCTGGCACGTGTGCCTTTCTACTTTCATCCTCAATTGCAGCTTGTTTGTCGTTCGTGGAGAGCTGTTCTTCAAAGCCCCGATATCTTCAAGACTCGTTGTGAAGTTGGGGCATTGGAAGAGTTACTTTGCGTTTTAGCATTTGAGCCTGAGAACATTTGGCAGCTATATGATCCTCTGCAAGACCGTTGGATAACCCTACCAATTATGCCATCAGAAATCAGGCACCTTGCTCGTTTTGGTGTGGCATCAGTTGGTGGAAAGCTCTTTGTGATTGGTGGAGGTAGTGATAGAGTCGACCCATTGACTGGAGATCATGACCGAATCTTTGCAAGCAATGAGGTTTGGTCATATGACCCATTTCGGTGCGAGTGGGAACAGAGGGCCCCCATGCTTGTACGACGGGCAATGTTTGCATGCTGTGCACTGGATGGCAAGATTGTTGTAGCAGGGGGGTTCACAAACTGTCGGGAATCAATAGCAAATGCTGAGATCTATGATCCTCAGTTGGATACATGGGAACCCCTTCCCAATCTCCAGCATTCCCATAGTTCTGCATGCTCTGGTGTGGTCATTGGGGGAAAGATGCATGTTTTGCACAAGGGATTATCGACAGTGCAGATATTGGAGGATGGGGGCAAACAGTGGGATGTGAAAGACTATGGTTGGCTCCAGGGTCCAATGGCTGTGGTCCATGGCGAGCCATATGTTCTGAGCAATGGCTGCATCTCCAAGCAATGTGGACAGAACTTACCCGATAGGGTGGTATCATATGCGTCAGAGTTCCAGAGCCGAATTGGATTTGGGATGATAGGGGTGGGAGATGAGATCTACATGATTGGAGGAGTGATCGGGCCTGGTCCCAGGAATCAGTGCATCAAGCAGCTGTCTGATGTCGATGCCTTAAATGTTAGAAGCGAGAGGCCTACGTGGCGTCCCCTATCGCCCATGACACATTGCTGTGGTAGCATCCTCGGGTGTGTAGTGCTCAGGATCTAGTTATCATCATCGGATGCTCATAGCTATGCTTCCCTCTTATCGAAAGGATAAGATTTGAAGCCTTCTTTTTTTGCTCTCTGTAATGTCATCTCTGGGCTCCTTTATTTCCATGTTGCCCTATTGTTAGCAGCTTTTAGAAAAGCTTCAAATCTAGATATAGGGTTGTTGTCATTGCCCACTGAAATCATCTCTTGTTTGTGGTTCAATGTGGATCATCACATATAGATTTAGAGTGGGAGTAACCATCTGTGTGGTGCTTGAAAGTCGGGATAAATAGATGAGTTTGTGAATCTTCTTTACCTGTTAAAGCAGAACTTGTTTGGATTGTGAAATATACAAAACTTATAGGAGGATGATTAGAGAACAACAGTGCTGCTGTCTCATTCTCTGGCTGTTGCTTTGGCTCTCCTTCAACAATGAGGGATGGCCAGCCAGCCAGTCAGCCTTCAGAAGAAGGTATAGTGTGTCTCTGGAAAATTTTTCTTGGTTGCAGTTTTTGTTTCAACCACAGTAACAGATTTGTTGCTATATGAATGATCTATGCTGTTTTTTTATCAGATTGGTTGCAGTTGTCAGTGCTGCACACAACATATTAGTCATGTTCTATTCTTTTTTCTCCTTTTATTTTCATCTTTCTTCTCTTTTCTCTCGTTCTTTCATGTGTCTTGATCCCCGTCTCTGCCTCCTTGTGCTGTGTTTCCTCTTTCCTCACTTGTACCTTTCATTTGTAGAAGTTCCTCCTTGCTTCATTTATAGGAGTTCCTCTTTGTCAACATTACTCTTCTTCACTTGTGCCTTTAATTTATAGAAGTTCCTCTTTGTTAACATTACTGCTATTAGGACTTAGCTTCTGCACAAATGGATTGTGTACTCGAGAGGTAGTTATTTGAACACCATTTTCGTCAATTGAATAGAGTTCAGTTGCTAAAACAGTTGAAATTTTATTCAAAAGTATTTTATTTCATCTTTTTTTTAGTCATACATAAAAGATGAATTATATAAGTGTTATAAGTTTCATATATATATATATATATATATATA
>LVTN01000169.1:96634-109693 GCA_001649415.1 Musa itinerans
ACATAGTCTTGAAGACTGTGCCATGATGGTGTCACCTCTTGGGGCACTGTTTGGGTCTCTCATTGGGCCCAACACAGTCCTTATATGGGCCTAGCTGGCCAATAAATGGGTTGGCCCAAATCCAAACCCAATTACGTGATAACTATGGTTCCTAAGACATATTCTAAGCTAAACAAGTCCGTAAGTCTAGTTTCGTCCGGCAAGCTTCAGGCGATCTTCTGGTGAACTTCCGACGATCTCTCGGCAATGTTCTGGCGGACTCCCGGCAAGCTCCTGGACTTCACGATGATCTTCTTGGCGAGTTCCGACAAGGTTCTCTGGCAAGCTTCGAGACTTCTCGGCTGGTTCCACCAGAACTTCCGACGAACGTCCGGACTTCCGACGAACTCTCAAACTCCCAACAAAATCGTGTCCTTGACTCCGGGACTTCATTTTGCTTCATGCCTTGCTATCATAGTTAATCTTGCACATGTAAAACACACTTCGATCTAGATAATTAATACTAAGCATTAATCATGTTGTTCGACGTGTCATTGGTCTCTCGACGCTTCATTCGATTCTTCGGCACATCGTCCTCTCTTGCGACCTATTGCCCAATCAGCTTGTTGACTCTGCAACTCTGATATCCTTGGTGTAATATCTGCTCTTCTTAGCCCGATGCTCGAATCCATGGCTCGAAGCCTTCTGTCAATACGTCGACCGATCCTCCGGCCCGACGTCCAATCTTTTGACATGTTTTCCTCCGGCACAATATGTTTCTTCCTGCTTTAATTGTCTCATCCTGATCGAAGCATCCTACGTCACTCAAAACGTAGATTAAAATATAAACACTTATCAATTGGTTTCATTATCAAAATCCCAGATTTAACACCAGCTGGTGACAAGACACGTCAACGGGAGCTACGAAGCCCAGGAACAACAATGGCGTCATACATAATAGAAGCAAAGTGGCTCGCCCATTGCTTCAACTGCCTCTCGGTCACAAGAGTACCTCGGGCGCAAAACACATGGGCCAACGTGTTAGCTAGATCAGCTTCCGCTCGTAGCCTGGCAGCAACCCCGGCAACTGAATCTATAACGGCACCGATGATACCAGCTCATGAGGACACTGAAACAAAGACCTCGCCAAACTAGATATAAGAGATTGTTAGAACCCTTGCAGATTCTAAACTTGGGGTTAATCTCTTTAGGGGATCGGCCTCCTTGGAACTCTATAGGGGTTCCTCCCTCCAAGTTACTGCTCAAAGGCTGCAGAAAAGATTCATCTATTGCCTATCAAAAGAGGAGGAATACAATACATGGCTACTTATAGGGCTTCTAAACTCTAACTCCTAATAGGACTCCTACTCAAGACTCCTACTTCTAACCAACTCCTAATAGGACTTCTATTCAAGACTCCTATTCAAGACTCCTATTCCTTTACAACTCCTAATTCTTCTCTAAGAAACAACCTCCTAATCCTAGCCGGCCTCTTCATCTCTTTAATAGAGGTCGGCTTAGGTAGGTTTTACATGAATGTCCCTCTCAATTATGACTCTCCTAGCTAGAGTCCTAACAGATTTGCCTAAGTGAAAATATATGAGATATTCCTCTCATAATACCGAAAGTGGAAGATCCTATATTGACACTCAAATTACCTTTGTAAGGTTGGCTGTTGTTCCCAATGACCATATGTACTAGATTTGGAACTTTCAAACGTATAAGTCCAGTATCAAAGAATGGAGTACTCAAATAAGGCATCATTGGTGTCTCAAGTTTAAGGACCAGATATATAAATGAGACTACAAAATTGCTATCTAATGATGAGGTATTGTTAACCATCCAGTATTTTGTAAGCGAATCATTCAGTAAACTTATTCTCCAATGAGCACTTGCACTATATCTCTAGTGTCTCCACACAAGCAGTTATGAAACCAACTGCCTCCATCATATACATGGGTATATAACGCACTGGTCTGTCCGATTATCTCGATATCCCTCTCGAGTAACCTATGACCGAGAATATTTATGGTTTGTGTTTATGGACAAATTGGTCTCATTATCACGATCTTATCATCATTCAATTTTCATTGCATAGATCTAAGGACATCACAATATATTCATTATCAATATAAAGTAATAAAATATAATAATAATAATAACAAAAAAAAATTATGTAATTTATCACACGTGTCATCGCTCATGTGATTAACTTATAGAGCACATGTAACTAACAGAAGAGGAGAGCTCTACTGAACAAATGCTAATCATTAACTTTGTCATAGCTATCAGCTAAAAGTCAACGTTGGCAAGTTTCAAGGTAGCCCCACCTAAAGATCCTTCTACCACCGTCAATAGGGAGCCCTCTTGAGTCATCCCATTCTAGAAGGAGTCAATAGGATAGCATCGGACATAACAACAGCAAAAACAATAGTCCCCACCTTTAGAGGAACTGAGTTCCTCGGTCTCCTTGACCCACCTAAGCAATCCGCCATCTATTAGCATGTTTTAGCTATACTCCATTCGACAAAATTTATACCGTTGTGAGTCATAACTAGGTTGGCTCGAGGGAGAAGAGGGCACGATCACCCCCACCCAAGATATCACAATAGCCAATTGGTCCTCAGAAGTTCCACAAGAGGTTAGCAAAGGGCCTATATGTGAGGCCCACTAAGGACATCACGGTGGATGCCCACAAGCATGTCGTCATGGTAAGTTGATCCAAACTCGACAGTCCTACATTGCATATTTCACCCTTCTTACTTTTATTTTTCTTCTTATGCAGAATCACCACGAGAGAAATGGATGAATTGAGGGAAAGGAATGAACTCAAGAATAAGGTAGCTAAGAAAGAGTTCTATCATGAGAAGGTCAATTCCATATTCAAGTGGAGCTGGAGCACCATATCAAAGCAAGACGGGTTCTAAAATCAATTGGAGGTCTACAAGAAAACAATCGAGGCGGTAAGGGCTGATTGAGTAAAATATTACGAGATGGCTGTGAAGCCCCGAGCACTCCAAGCAGAGGTTGGCTCCCTTGAGAGTGTTGTGTAGGGGCTAACCAAGTAGCTTGAAGAAGAGGAGGCCTATCACCCAAAAATCAAAGTGAGAGGTGTGACTAAGTATAAGGCATCCCGAGGGTTTAAGAAACGATTGACCTGCCTGAGCCTCAATGCTTTCAATTTTGAGTATCAATTTGCAATATCATGGGCACATTAGGACCACCTCAGATTTAACCTCACGGAGGATTCCAGAATTCAATGGCTCATCAATGACGAAGTGCCCTTCATTGGGTCAGACAGAATCGATGACTACAACGAATCCATGGCTCTTACAAAAAGAAGAAAAGTTAAACCCAATGAAAAGCTTGAGGGGGTTCCCAGAGAGGTGACAAAGCTGGCTACAAATGCAGCCCCACCCAATATTGAGGAGCCGACACTAGGATCCGAATTAGCATCTAACTCAAGTAGCAAAAAACTGACTTAACATTTATAAAATATTAAAATATATAATAAGATCGATAATCAAGGTGGCTGAAAATTTGAACTAATTAATGCTTGTTCATAATATCTTGGAATAAGATTATAGTATAGTAAACAAATATTATTTTTTAATTATTAAATAAAAATATTGTAACTTCGTTAGGTCATTTTATGTATTTGAAAAGAATAGGAACCTTATATATTCATCGTTGTACGAAGATTGGTATGTAAAAATCGTAAAATCAAAAAATTATGCATATATGAAAGATGTGTTACCTAGGTAGATCGTATATCCTTGAAATCCTACAGATCTATGGGAGAGGATGAAGGAGGTCAACTATTCGCCTCTCTAATAGTGATCCACATAGTAGGGGCTACGAAGACGCTTCTCAAATCGCTGCACAATCCTCCTTTCCACGTGCACGACGCGATCAAGAAGAGGCTGGCCCTTCTTACTGTCCATACGTCCTAAATAAGGGCTGCTGGCTGAGGAGGAGAAAGAGATAGGAGAATAGGAGGTGGCAACCAAAATGGGTCTATCATATTTATAGAGGTCCTCTATCAACTTAATCATAATGGATCCTGCCCTATTGGGTACTAGATCTTCATCCAATTACCTAAGCCTCTTGGATTAGTGGATCTCTACCCAATTGATGACATAAGTTTTCGGCTCCCAGGTGAGTCATCCCTAATGCCACACATCCCCAACGCCACACGCCCCCAATGCCACACGCCACCAACGCCGCACGCCACGACCCTACCGGTGTTAGAATTCGACGTTGCACACCGTCAGAGCCCCACGGCACACGTTTCGATGGGCTCCGTACCAAGGCATTAAGCGATCTTGAGGGCTCAGGGTGATGCCGTCTGAGGCCATCCGAGCACCCCCGAAGACGCCAACTCGCGGACGAGGGGTTCCGGGGAAAAGGGGGGGGGAAATCTCACACGATGGTATAAAAGCCCCGTGGTAGGCGCCAGAAAAGGAAAAGAGATATACTGGACTGACTTACTCATTAGAGGAGCCAAAGTCGAGGATCACCCGATGAAGGTCAATTTTGCAGGAAGGAGCCCTCCTTTGACCGGCGGACGTTTCAACCCGGGAGTCGCCACCCAGTGCACGAGGATGAGTTGTCATCCATCTCAGAGCTAGGGAGATGTGACACATCGCACATGGTGCCTAGATCGGTGGACCGAGGAACACCGATCAACACCTCCTCACCAGGGGTCAATCGACCCAACCGACCTGACCCCTGCCCGAGGTGCTTCGAAGCAGTCATCCCGGAGCGGCTAGTGCCCGACCTAAGGGGCACCTCCCCGTCATACAAAAGTAGATCAGTGAGCTGCACCGGATCCCAACCAATGCCTCCCAGCATCCCGGCCCAAGTGCCCGGTCCACCTCATCATCCCGCTCACCCCTAGGGAGCTCTTGACATTGGCCCACGAACCTAACCGTGCTGACTCACTAGCCACGATACTTTTGTTCCCGAATATTTTGGTGCTGGAAGGAGAACCCATGTCGTAGGAGCATCTGGCGGGAGCTCTCCCCGGAAGAGAACCACCGACCAACCTCCCTTCCGTCGAACCAGAAAGTCGAGCCCTCCCCACCGCTGGAGATGAGGGGATCCCAGCTTCGACGCCAGATCGCTACTGACGTCTGTTCAACAACCCGGGACTGTTACCTCCAGGGCTCACCACAAGGCCCTCAGTCGTTATGCCCATGGCGTTCCTTAGCCTGACCAAGCAGGTGCAGGCTATGGCAGGCATAATACAGATGCTCGCTCCAATCATTCCTCAGATCCTGCGGCTAGCGACGCCCCCGATCGACCCGACCCGGCAGCACCCGAGTGGGGAACGGGTCGGGGTCGGAGAAGCCCGAGAGCAAGTAACCGACCCGAGGGGTCCACCCGGGCAGGACATACTCGTGCCTTGCCAAGTCACGCTACCTCATCTCGAGCCCGACACCATATCGTCCGACTCGGCGGACAAATCGCTCAGAGCCCAACTGTCCCGGGTCAACCAATGCTTGGACGCGTTCTAGCGCGAGCTCCAAAAATCGTAGAGTGAGTCCAGCGAAGGTGGTTTGAGCGGGTCCCCTTTCACTCAGGAAGTACAGGACAAGCCAGTGATAGCATATGATAGCAGCTCCAACCCCATGGAGCATGTCTCAATATTCCAAACCCAGATGGCCCTTTACGGCACCTCCGATGCATTAATGTGCCGAGCATTTCCAACCACCCTAAGGGGACCAACACGAACATGGTGCAACCGGCTACGCCAATCCTCAGTCTCATCCTTCGACCATCTTGCCGGGGAGTTTGAGCAAAACTTCCTCGCTAGTGTGCGACCTAGGCCTTCCATGGCCACCCTGCTCGCGCTATCCCAGCATGAAGACGAGTTGCTCTCTCAGTTCGTGGCACGCTTTGCCACCGAGATCCGGCGGTTTCCAAACGCTCACCCCTCTCTAATCTTGCAGGCCTTTTTGATGGGTTTGAAGCATTCGAGGTTCTTCTGGTCGCTAATCGAGAAGCCGCTAGGGACCATTTCCGAAATGCCCCAACGCGCCAACTAGTACGTCGCCGCTGAGGCATTGGTGGCGGGGAGGCGCGTAGAAGGCAAGAGGCTGAGGATGGAACCATCCCGGGGAATGACCTCAACGGTCTCGGCGGCGCCCCGCCGCGGGCTCGGCCGACAAGAGCTACCACTCTCGAGGCCCCCGCCCCTTCCCCTAAATGCGTCCCGTACCAAGATCTTCCTCCAAATCAGGGAGACGGGTCTCTTGCAGCAACCTCGTCCTATGAAGGCTACCCGTAGAGATCAGTCCAAATATTGTAGGTTCCACCACGATCACAGACATGACACGGAAGACTGCCATGATCTCCATAATCAAATAGAGGCGTTGATCCGGAGAGGTCACCTTGGACGCTACCTCAAATCCCAAGAGGCGACTCCACGCCCTAGGGGACTCACCGAGAGACAAATTGATGTCATCTCCGGGGGGCCAACGACCGGCGGCAGTAGCTCGACGGCGAGAAAGGCCTACGCCCGCAACACGGTTGAAAAGTGTCCCTGGCCCGAGTTTGAGCCTGAGATCACCTTTGAGACAGGAGAGGCCGAGCATTTTCACCATGATGACGCCTTGGTAATCTCTATTCAAATCACCAATGCCCGAGTTAAAAGGGTGATGGTCGACACCAGCAGCTCCGCCGATATTCTTTACTTTGATGCCTTCAAGAGGCTTAGCTTAATCGAAGGAGACCTTACCCCTATGGCATCAGTGCTCACGGGGTTCACAAGGGATTCCGTCTCCCCGCTCGGGACCACAATCCTCCCCGTCACCATCGGGGAGGAGCCGAGGGCAAAAACGATGATGACCACCTTTATGGTGGTCGACCTGCCCTTAACCTACAATGTCATCCTAGGCCGACCAACACTCAGCAAAATCAAGGCGGTGGTCTCCACCTACCATAGAACCATCAAGTTCCCAACATCAGTAGGGATCGGGGAGGCCCGAAGTGACCCGGGGGAAGGCGATGCTACCTCGCCGCGGTTACTCTCCCAGTGAAGCCGCACCCGACTCCGATTCCTAACCCCCGCGAGGAACCCATACCACAAGTGCCGCTAGAGCCCCCCGAGTTGCTCATCGAGGTACCCCTGAAGAGGAGTCGACCCGATCAGACCGTTAAGGTTGGAGCCACAATTTCCGAAGCGGACCAGCTCCACCTCGTCGATTTCTTGAGAAAAAATGTCAACATGTTCGCATGGTCACCCGAAGAGATGCCCTGGATTAGCCCAGAAGTAGCCCAACACCGGCTCAACACCAATCCTGAGGCACGACCGGTGAAACAAAAACCAAGGAGGTTCGCCCCCGACCGGCAAAAGGTGATCGAGGACCAGGTCGATCGCCTTGCGAAGGCCAGTTTTATCACTGAGGTAAAATACCCCTAGTGGCTGTCGAATGTAGTTCTTGTTAAAAAACCTAATGGGAGCTGGAGGATGTGTGTGGATTATACCGATCTCAACCGAGCATGCCCCAAGGACTGCTACCCAATTGATCAACGCCACCGCAGGCCATGAACACCTCTCATTCATGGATGCATTCTCAGGTTACAACTAAATCCGGATGGTGACCCAAGATCAAGAAGACACTGCCTTCATCACCAGCCGGGGGGCGTATTGTTACAAGGTAATGCCCTTCGGCTTAAAGAACACCGGGGCGACCTACCAAAGGATGGTTGACAGACTTTTTAAGCAACAACTCGGGAGGAACATGGAGGTATATGTGGACGACATGATCGTAAAGAGCAAGGTTGCAAGCACACACCTGGTCGACCTGGTGGAAACATTCCAAACGCTTAGGCGGTTCAACATGCATATGAACTTTGCGAAGTGCGTCTTCGGGGTCAGCTCGGGAAGGTTCCTCGGCTTTATCATTCATCAACGGGGAATAGACACCAACCCGGAGAAGGTGCGAGCCGTTACCGAGAAGCACACCCCCCCCCCCCCACCCCACCCCCGGCTTGCCGGGAGGTTGGCAATGCTCAGCAGGTTCGTGTCGCATTCAAGCGACAAGTGCCTCCCCTTTTTCCGGGATATACGGTAGTTCGACAACTCTACTTGGACTTCAGAGTGCGAGGAGGCCTTCGAGAAGCTGAAGGCGTGCCTCGCCCGTTTGCCCCGACTCACCTCGCCGGAGCCAAGCGAGACCCTCGGCCTCTACCTGGTGGCCTCGGCATAGGATGTCAACTCGGTGTTAGTTCGAGAGGTACCACCTGCACAGCAGCTCGTGCATTATGTCAGCCATATTCTCGGGGGGCCTGAGGTGCGATATCCCCCAATCGAGAAGCTAGCTCTCGCCCTTATCATAACGGCCCGAAGGCTGCGGCCCTACTTCTAGGCCCATACAATCAAAGTGATCACCGATCAGCCACTGCAACAAATCCTCTCAAATTTTGATGCCTCGGACCGCATACTGAGATGGTCGGTCAAGCTCAAGGAATTTGACATTCGGTATTCCCCCAGGACCGCCATCGAAGCTTAGGCGATGACAGATTTCATTTATGAGCTGACTCCCGAGGATCATACTGCGCAGCGGGAGAACAATCAGAGCAAATGGACCCTGCACGTGGATGGCTCGTCCACTTCCGGAGCGGCCGGGGTCGGGCTTATCCTTAGAAGCCCGTCGGGGGAAACCTATGAGAGGTCGCTTCAACTGCAATTCCGAGCCACTAACAATGAGGCCGAGTATAAGGCGCTCCTTCACGGCCTGTGTCTCGCTTTGGAGATGAGCGTGGATGACCTTGAGGTCTTCAGCGACTCCCAGCTGGTGACAGGACATATCAATGGGAGCTACGAAGCCTGAGGCCCAACAATGGTGTCATATCTAATGGAGGCAAAGTGACTCGCTAGCCAATTCAATCGCCTGTCAATCGCCAAAATACCTCGGGCGCAGAATGAGCGGGCCGATGCACTGGCCAAATCCGCCTCCACCCGTGGCCCAAGGTCGACCCCGGCTACTGAGTCTGTGGCGGCCTCAACCATGGCAATCCACGAAGTCACCGAAACGAATTCACCACCGAGCTGGATGGAGGAGATCCTCCGCTACAAAGCGGGTGGAAAGGAGCCCGACGACCCGGCAGCTGCGAAGCGGTTGAGATGAACCCAAGCCTGGTACTGCATCATCGGCGAGAAGTTGTACCAAAGGGCTTTTTCCCAACCCCTTCTATGTTGCCTCACACCGCCAAAAGCCGAGATGGTCCTCGCTGAGCTTCACGAGGGGATTTGCGGGGAGCACGTTGGGGGACGAAACCTGGCCTTCAAAACTCTCCGGCAAGGGTACTATTGGCCAACCATGCACTAGGATGCTATGTCATACGTGTGGCAATGCCCGCAATGCTAGCGACACGCCTGACTGCCGCATCAGCTAGCGGTTCCCCTAACACTAATGGATGTGCCCTGGCCCTTTGCCCAATGGGGGCTCGATCTCCTCGGGCCTTTCCCTCCAGCGTCGGGACAGCGACGCTTCCTCATGGTCGGGGTCGACTACTTCACGAAGTGGGTCGAAGCCGAACCCCTAGCCTCCATTACCGAGAAGCAAGTCCAGAGCTTCACATGGAAGAATATCATCACCCGGTTCGGGATCTCGAAAGCCATCATTGCCGACAACGGGACTCAATTCAACAACCTCAAATTCAAGGCCTATTGCTAATCGACGGGATCAAGTTGAAGTTCAGCTCGGTTGCGCACCCCCAAACCAATGGCCAAACCGAAGTGATGAACCGAGCGATTTTGGAAGGCCTTAAAAGGAGAATCTCAAGCGCACATGGTGCTTGGGTGGATGAGCTTCCCAGAGTCCTATGGGCAATGCGAACGATTCCCAAAACTGCTTCGGGGGAGTCTCCCTTTAGCCTGGCGTTCGGGACCGAGGCAGTCCTTCCGCTCGAGATGTTGTTCCCGACCTTGCGCATCTCCAATTATGAGCAAGGAGACTCCAAGGAGGGGCTCCGGGCTAACCTGGATCTCCTTGAGGAAAGAAGAGCCAAGGCACATCTGCGCACCCTGGCATACAAGAAGGCAACGGCTCAGATATACAACCAAAGGTCCGACCGCGGCTGATCTAGGTCAGGTACCTCGTCCTCCGAAGAACAAAAGTAAGTGACCTGACCCGAGCAAGGGGAAAGCTCGCACCCAACTGGGAGGGCCCCTATCGGGTCTACGACATGGTCTGAGAGGGAACCTACTGGCTCGAAACCATGGAGGGGAGTCCCCTACCAAGAAGGTGGAATGCGACAAACCTGAAAAAATTTTACCCATAAAGGAGATCGATCGGGACGCAAAGAAGCTACAGAGGGCCCGTGCACCCACAGCTGGGGAAAAGAGCAAGCCAGGATTTCAAAGTAAAAGTACTTCTAGATGGTAAAGAGGGTACACATAGCAGTTGGACGACACGGCCTCAAGCCCAACCGGAACAAAAACAACAAAAGGAGAGGGGGGGCGTAGCCCCTAGCTCGGGGGAGGAGTCACGGGCCCATCGTCAAAGGGGACGTTCGCCAGCATGTCGACGTTCTGGTCCGCCGGGTTATCGACGAACGGGTCCAACTCCAGCTCTAGGTCTGGGTGCTTCGCCCTAAAGCGAGCGCAGGCCACCCGATACCCGTACTTGTACATGACCCGGCCCGACCTCACCAAGCCATGCTCGAACTCGGACAACGCTTTATACCCAGCGACCGTCTCCTCAATCTTTTGGGCAGCCCCAGCCGCTCCTCTTCCAGGGCCTCATCGGCCGCCCGGGCCATCGACCTGGCGGTCTCGATGTCATGAGAGAGGGTCAGCAGCTCGTCATCCAACGAGTGGATGTGTGACCGGCTTTCTTCTAGCGTGGTCTTCAAACAAGCCACCTCCTCCCCCAACACCGTGGCATGCTCTTCGGCCGCAGCAACAACCTCCGGATCCCCCCTGGCTCGCAGCTTTAAGTTCTCCAGCCGGAGGGCGGCATCGATCTCCATTTGACGCTCAAGCGCCCGCCCGGCGTCGAGGACCCGGTCAATCAACGCCATGCCATAGTGCTGGCCCTATATAAGGATTGGTGTCAGCACCCAAGAAAGAAAGAATTGACAGGAAAAGGAAGCCAATACTTACCTAGACGAGCGACTTGGCTGCCCGCTTTACCAGCACCTCGGAGGTGGAGCTGTAGAGGTCCTTAGCCAGCGAGGGATGCAGCGCCCCTCGGATGAACTCATGGGCGGTTAGTCCATCAGCCCAGAGCTGGCTGTTGGCCTTGAGAGTCAACCACCGAGCGGCGTAGGGGGCTCCCGGCTCCCTGGCCAGAAGATCGGCCATGTGCTGGGCCTGATACTGCTCGCCCTCGGGCCAGGAGTAGATACGACACAGTTCCCGCACCGGCAAGAGAGGTGCCGGCGCCCTCTTGGGAGGGTCGCTACCGGACGACCCGGCCGACCCCTTCCCCTTCATGCTCTCCGAGCCCTCCCCCTGGGTGGAGGCCCCGGGCAATTCTAGGGGGGCGCTCAAGTGGGTACCTCGACTCGCGGGCGTCTTTCGGACCGCTATCTTTGTCTTCTTGTGAGGCCACTCTAATGCTGGCGATGCCGACGCCCACTTCGACGTGCCCTCCAGTGGGACAATCCAGCCTCCAGGGCCCTCCCCGTCCCGAGACGGGGGCTCGACGGCCTTGGCGCTGGCCGTCTTTTTCAACGAACATAGGTCTACCATTTCTATGAAAAATAGACAGCGGTTAGATGGCTTAGGCCGAACGAACAAGCCAATATACACGAATGGCCATACCCCCAGTGGTGGGGCTCAGCTCCGCTTCAACTATCCATTCCTCGGTCATCTCCTTAATTGCCCGAGAAGAGGACAAGATGCCCCTCAAACGATCCACGACCATTACGTCTCCAGTAGAGAGCGATGGGGGGGCGTTATCAATGATCCGAAACACCCACCCAGTGCTGAAGCCCCACTCTTGGTCAGAGCTAACATAGAAGAAATGCCTCTTCCAACCTTTGTTGTTGGAGGGCACGCCACTGATCTTAAAACCGCTGTGGGCGGTCAAGTAATACCCACTTGGTCCCCTGCCCAAGCGAAAACAGGCCAAAAAAAGGGGCCGGGATAGCTCGATCCCAGCCCCCCGACACTCCCAGATGAAAGCCACTAAGTAGCGCCAGGAGTTGGGTAACACCTGGGATGGGGAAATCCCCCAAAAGTGAAGACAATCCCTAATGATCGGGTGCACCGGGAACCGCAGGCCGGCTTCCAACGCCCCCACGGTTAGCCCGAACCCATCAGGAAATCGGTCGTACGACCGCTGTCCCGGTCGAGGGGCGTGCAGGTCGTAACACTCTAGGATGCGATAGCGATCCCGGAGCACTCCCAAAAGGTCCTCCACATCATGCCAGGACTTGAGGGCCTCAAGCTCGGCCGAACCCCTTGGGGCCTCCAGGGAAGCGCTACCTGAAGACACTCACCACCTCATCCCGGGAACTCATAAAGAGAGAAGGACAATGAGAAGGCGAAGGAGAAGGGGAGGAAGAAGGCGAGAAAACGAAGATAAAGACGAAGATGAAGACATCCCGACCTCAGAGTTGCGAGAAAGAAGTCCGGGGTCCAGAGCGAAGGATCGGAGCAAAGAGGACGACGGAGTTGCAAGAAAGGGGCCGAGGTGTCACGGACTTAGCTGGTTTTGCCTAAGTCGTGCGGCACCCTTGCGTGTCCGTCCGCAAAGGTCAGCCTCCCCGAAACCTCCCATGGTCCCTTAGGACCTACAAAAGAGAAAACGGGTTAGAGAAAAGTGCCTCAATCAGGATCCACAAGCAAACGTATCCGAAAACACTTCATTGACAATGCAAATTACAAATAGACTTTACAAGCTCAGAATAGTTACACAACAAAGGGTTAAAATGGTCCATTACAGACCGAATATCTCTCACAAGTGTCCACATGACACGACCTTTATTTACAAGCCTAAAATGGGGCTGTTGCGCCTTCGACCGTCCCTTTACATGCTGTGCAAAGCATGAACATATGAAAAGACACGGACATACATAAGCATTTCATCAAACATCCGGTTTAGAAGTTTGTCCGTGACA
>LVTN01000169.1:131198-147522 GCA_001649415.1 Musa itinerans
GGCCCGACGTCCAATCTTCTGACATGTTCCTCCGGCCCAACATGATTCTTCCTGCTTTAATTGTCTCATCCTGATCGAAGCATCCTGCGTCACTCAAAACGCAGATTAAAACATAAACACATATCAATTGGTTTCATTATTAAAATACGAGATTCAACAATTTGATCATGACATGTTTGCTTGGATTTTTGAATCCAAGAGTCTCTATCAAAACAGCATATTGATAGGGGGAGTTTGTTTAAGCTCTGAGAGTTAAGATTAACTCCATCATCAATTGGTTGTCATCATCAAAAAGGGAGAGATTGTTGAATCTCGGATTTTGATGATGAAACCAATCGATAAGTGTTTATATTTTAATCTGCATTTTGAGTGATGCAGGATGCTTCGATCAGGATGAGACAATTAAAGAAGGAATAATTATGTTGTGTTGGAGGAAAACATGTTAGAAGATTGGACGTCGGGCCGGAGGAACGGTCGACGTATCGACAGAAGGCTTCGGACCATGGATTTGGGCATCGAGCCAAGAAGAGCGGATATTACGCCAAGGATATCAGAGTTGCAGAGTCAATTGGTCGATTGGGCAATAGCTTACAAGAAAGGATGATGCGTCGAAGAATCGGACGAAGCATCGAGGGACCAATGACATACCGGACAACTTGATTAATGCTTAGTATTAATTGTCTAAATCGAAGTGTATTTTTACATGTGCAGGATTAACTACGAAAGCAAGGCATGAAGCAAAATGAAGTCCCGGAGTCAAGATTGAGATCACGTTGGGAGTTCGAGAGTTCGTCGGAAGTCCGAACGATTTTCGAAAGTTCTAGCGGAACCAATCGAGAAGTCTCAGAGCTTGCCAGAGAAGCTCGTCGGAACTCGCCAACAAGATCATCGTGAAGTCTAGGAGCTTACCGGGAGTCCGCCGAAACATTGCCGAGAGATTGTCGGAAGTTCGCTAGAAGATCGTCGGAAGAATAGACTTACGGACTTGTTTTAGCTCAGATTATATCTTAGATTTTGTAATTAGTACATAATTGGGTTTAGATTTGGGCCAACCCAATTAGGGGACAGTTAGGCTCAAGTTTGGGCTGTGTTGAGCCAAGAGAAAGACTCAAATAGTGACCCAACAAGTGGCACCGTCGTGGCATAGTCTCCAAGACTATGTCAGGCGGTGGTACCACCCAAACTCAGTCTCCGAGAGTGTCAGGCGGTGGTACCACCCAAACATAGTCTCCCAAGCGGTGGTATCACCCAATGTCAGTGTTGTAGGCGGTGGTACCACTAGGACTCGGGAAACCCGGGGTGAGACTTTTTTTTGCTCCAATTTTGAAGTCATTTGGGATCTATAAATACTTCAGCTATTCTTGCATGGAGAAACAAGAAAGCTGATCAAAAGCTCTACGTTTCTAAAGTTGAAAACCCTCATAAAGTGTAGAGTCCCTCCTCCTAAAGTTTAGAGATCATTCTAAGGAAGAGTGTGAGGTAAGCTTTGTAAAAAGGGGTTGTAAATATTCCCCTAAACCTGTGAAAAGAGAAGATGGGTGTAAAAGAGTAGTTGATCTTCACCCGTTGAAAGAAGATCGTTAGTAGATGTCGGTGGCCTCGACGGAAGAGGAATTAGTGGAGTGGATGTAGGTCACGACGACCAAACCACTATAACTCGGTTTGCATTTACTTTTTGCAATTTACCTTTACTGCAAATTGTTCTACTTTACTTTCACTACGCTTTCAAAGTTAAGCATCTTTTCGAAATCGATTTTAATCGTACAAAGTTTTTTGAACCGATGTAACACAAAGTGATAGTGTTGGCACATTGCATTGATGGATTAACCACATCATTTTTATCATAACAGATATTTATCTTCTTCGACTTGATCAAGACAGTAACAATTTTTTCCTTTGATATTGCAACCGATCGAGATGGCAGCGGTGAGAACTACTCATCGGCCTCCTCCAAAGGATTCTCCGACGGAGACTCTTCAACATCTTGAAAGATCACCCTGAGATGCCCGGTTACTTCTGCCAGTGAAGATGTCATCAGACGTGATTTCCTCTTCTTGCTCGGCCCCCTACGCGTATGGGCAGATTCCTAGGCGACCGTGCGATTTCCTCCCGCTGGGCCACCTAATTGAGACCCATCTCCTAATTGGATCAGTGGATCAGGCCTGATATCCCTTAAACCTCAGACATTGGATCAAATCCCATGCTAGGTGTCGAGGAATCCGCGTGACACACTTCCAGATCGTTCATCGTTCTTTCCTACATGCCACGGCTGCCGCCCCTGCCACTCCACCAAGATGCTACAATCACCACAACTCCACCACTATATCTCGTCGTCACCGCCCACGGCGTCTTGGGCAGATCGAGCACCGTCGACCAAGCTCTAGCAACTGTATAGGCAGATTGCGACCTTGTTCGATATCACGCTTGCAGCCTGATCCAACGTCACGTCTGTGATTTTGCTCGGCCTTGACCGTGGCTCATTGCATCGTCTGTTTAATAGTCCCCGTTTTATGCCGAACTAATTTAGTTATTTTTTTATTTAAATAAACTTGATTAATTTAAAATCATTTCACATATATAATAATTTACCATATGGAACTGCTTTGAAATAAAATAAAAATAAAAAATAAGATTCGTTATTGATTGAAGATAATAAATCTGGATAGAAGATTTCAAATGCTTTTCTACAAAATTAAAATTTTATTAGTGAAAAATAATATGAAGATAGGAAGATTATTTCTCAAATCAAATTAGAATTATCACATTCGTTAAGGGAAATAGCATGTCATATATTTGATTTAATCCAATTATAAATTTTCTTATTTATTTATTTATCTTTTACTCAAACCTATTAAAAGGGGTTAGAGCATCATTATAAGAGATCATTACAGAATTAAAAAATTATATATTTTTTTTCATATTATATATGTGTGAGTTATGTAAGACCATAATTATTTTTCTGATGATATAATTCTATCATTAACGTGGGAAACGTGTGGAGGTGTGTGTCATTGGAAGTTTGCTCCTTGAGCTAAAACAAGTTTGAAAATCCATTGCTTGATCATTTCCTATGACATCCCAAGTCTGTCGTACATCCGAGACAAGTGTAAAGTTGCAAGTTTATCACATCTCCAACATGATCACACTATCTCCATATGCTAGGATGTTTCAAGGAAGTCAGTCACCTTCAATTTTGTTTAGCATCCACAACCTCAAATCGTCATCTACGACAACGATCGTTGTCCATGACATCCCAAATATGTTGTAATTTTGAGACGACCACAATGTTCCAAGTCTGTTGCATCTCAAGGGCGACCACCATAGTCCAAAGCCACCGTCAAGGCCATCAAAATGTCTCCATTTGAGCAACTCAAATCTGACCCTTCTGACCGACATGCCTCCCCATTCTCGATGCCCCTAATTGGGCAAAGCATGTGGCATGCGCGCGATGTGGCCTTCCTAGCCTTCGCGATAAATGTGTATTGACATGCTCGATACAGCCTTCATGTATCTTTGTGCTCCGACACTAGAAAGATGTCGTAGCCTATGATTTGGTTCTCTTATTATTTGGTTGTGTAAATATGATTTGGTTCAATCCGCACTATCTGACATGAGTCGTGCATGCTGATAAAACAAAATACAAACAAAAAAAAGCTTCGTATATATGATGGCAGCATCGGACTGCAAACTCTGTATTAATTAAAACTGATCGTTCAAAGCTTGCACCATTAAAAACAAGAAAAAAAAAGGCGATAAGATGCCTTCAGATTGGGTTACTGACAGGAGGCCCTCAAGGATCCCATCTCACCTTATATATGTTCTTTACAGGGAGGATCGAGCAGGATGACTGAAACTAAGAATATTTGATGGGTTCTTTGAGACCAACTCAGGATAACAATGTGCAATGTTTGTATATCAGTTTACATCATCTATATTAATCTACTCTGTCTTGGTGCTTGTTGTGAACGATGCGAACTCTACTGTTCCTGTTCACGACGATCGACCACCATGAACACTACAGTGCTAGCTGATGCTTGAGATGAAAATGCAACCGTGCATTCCCTTTTTGCTTTCTCCCACACGATGGGCGAAATGATTCAATCGATTGAAACCATGCTGTCTGTATTAATCCAGTAAGGACTCATATTCATGTCCGTTTATGTTTTTATTCGTACGCGGACAACCTCCGTAGTGACGTGATACATGCATGCATGCATGTCTTGAGTTCTATCTCTTTTGTCTTTTGCCGTCTTGGTTGTCAAGTGATACCATAATACAGCTCTAAAAATTCACTATCTACGTACTCCTAAAATATCACCGGATGTGGAAACCACTCTCTCGTTATAAATGCATGCATGCATGCAGACATAATTAATGTTCCCAGTAAAAATACCGGATTGGCGCTTGGACGTACGTTTGGGTTCCAACTACAATAAACGAAAATGAGTGTGTCATTATGCTAAGTGGTCATTAATTAATGGCAATGATTAGAATTATAGCAACCTATAAAACTTGGGATCATTAACAATTATTAAACAAAACTTAAAATGAATAACCAGCTACCTTCAAAAGCTTCATTCGTTGAATGTCTGATAAATATCTTGACAGATTATCGTAAGGTTGTGATCTTGAATTCTATCTTCATCATTCATTCTTTGAAATTACCTTTAAAGATTTTACTCATTATTACTTGTCTAATAAAACTCATAGTAATGTATAATAGCTAGTTAGTTACCTACAAAGGTTTCACTCGTTAAAATAACTGGTTAATAAAACTCACAGTCGATATATAGATAATTAGCTTTGAGAGCTCCGCTCATTAATACGTGTTGAATAAAACTCATAATGAATAGGTAGTTAAGTTACCCTTAAAAGTTCAGCTCAATACCTTCAAAAGCTTCACAATGAATCTGAACATTCTCCCCTGTAACTTCCTCCTAAAATGGCTCTCTTTAAGCCACCGTGCAACAAGGTTTGAAGTTATACGACCATCACAAGCTTTACGCCGTTTTCCTCGTTTGAAAGGATATTTCAGGTTTGATTTCGCACGCCTTTTGTGAAAAAAATTTCAATTTGTTGGTTGCCATTAGTATTAAAATAAATATCCTGTTGGAGTCAAAGTATGTTGGGTCAATATACAATCCGACTTTTTTTAGTTCTTAATGGTGTAAGACTATCCTTTTAGTTTATCTTCTTTCATCTCACATATGAATATTTTTTAACATATTTTATTATTTATATGTGGGTTGATATCTTTCTCTTATTTGAAGGATTCAAATTATTAGGATTAATAATTATTTTAAGATTCATGATTCTTAGTGTTATAGAAGGACAAAGAATTCTATTATGAGAATGAGTTTTGAAACTATAAAACTAAAGATTTTATTTTTTTTATTCATATCCTATGTATCTCTAAATCTTGATGTGATTATATTATGAGTGATCCTAAGTTTCTTTTTAGTATCTAGAGAGGATATTTTCTGAGGTTTCTAGACATGATGAGACAACATGTGTGAATTCCTTAGGGGTTAAGCGAGAGGAGGTACAAGAAGCGTTATGGTTAAGTAAAGATAATTTAAGGGTCTTATCATTATTTTCATATAATGAAGAATTTGATTTTCTCTAAGCAAATAGTATCAAACTATATTAATTTTCATCAATTTTTTATACATCTTTTATTATTGATCTCTAAGATTTCTTTTTGTTTACCTAATACAAACTTCATCTGTCTTTTTTCTAGGGTGGTTTATTGATCCGACTAAACTAATTTTCATTTAGTTAAACTCATAGATTATCTAGCTCAATCTTTTATTTTTATTCATTTAGATCAAATTTTATCGACTGACTTTGACAACATATCAAAAAAAATATAATACCAAGTTAGATTCTACTCATAAAATCAAAGTAAACAAAAGCATGTCGATTAGAGAGGAAGGTGAGGAAAGAATAAAAGAAACCTCGAGTCTTTATTCACTATGGCAACACCTTTCTGCAACACGTCAGCCTTCTCTCTCTCTCTCTCTCTCTCTCTCTCTCTCTCTCTCTTTATATTTTAGTTTTTTTTCTCTCTGATCGTTTCTCACTCCTTGGTTTTTTCTATTTAGTAATTTCTCTCTCGTTTTTTCTCTTTCTAATAGTTTCTCTTTTCTTGATTTTCTCTCTCTATTGGTTTTTCTCTCATCCATGGGTGATTCTTGATCCACTTGTGCATGCATTTGGACAGCTTATAAATGAAATGGAAAACCCAAAAATGTTTCCATCCAGATTACTTAATGTATTATTGCATAAGTGATAGATTTATATCATTTAATGTAATAAAAATATTTTTAATTAAATAAAAACTCATGTCATTATATCTTTTTTCCAATTACATGTAAAATCAGTGGTGAAGCAACTGCTTAATCTCGCCTTTCCTAAAGTTGCTGCATCAACTGATATCGACCTCCAGGTGCTTGGATTCACGTTAGAGTTGTGGGTGTAACTTGCTATCAGATGCATGCTTGATTGTGACATGATGAGCGTTGTCTTGCAGAAGAAGAATGCGTTGCTCAGATGACTCAGGGCAAAGAGGGACCAGAATCAACGATCTTCCGGAAGACATCTTGTGCTCTATAGTGTCACAATTATCCCTTCAAGATCGAGTAACAACTAGCTTGGTCTGTCGAGCATGGAGGCGCCTGTGGCTCTCATCATCCAACTGGAGATTGGAGCTTCAAGACTTCCGCGGCGTGAGTAACAAGAAACAGAAGTTCGAGGAGCTCGTCGACAGGGTCATCTTCTTTCCAGACCGACCACACATACATCACCTGAAACTAGTACATACAGATTACAATAGATCAAGTCAGAAAGCAAGTTTATGGATCGAGAGCTTACTGAACCAGCAAATCCTGGATCTGGTTCTCAACATAGTGGACCCTATACCGCTGCCCTTGTCACTCTTTCGTTGTGATACGTTGGTGGAGTTAAGACTCTGCTTGCACTGTGACTTCATCAGCCTTCCACCGAACGCTGTCTTATTGCCTCGACTCAAGGTCTTGTCCCTTCAGAAAGCACGCTTCATCGGTGACTCGTTACAGAGTCTGATTAACGGGTGCACCATCTTAGTCACTCTCAAACTCAGGGAGTGCGTTGTCGTCGGTCCTGAATTCTTGGATATCACCATTCCTCAAACCACGCTCCAAGAAGTGATCCTTGACAAGTGCCACTTCCTACGTGAAACTAAGCTGCACATGTCAACTGTGAACCTTACGACCTTCCGTTACAAGGGCTTGAATTTGGATGGTAACATGCATTATCTGAATGTGCAAACATCAGTCGAAATGGTGCAATTGGAGCCTGTGGAGTTTCAGAATGTCTACTCGTACTCACGAAGGCTAGGGTTTTCAGGGACCTATGGGCAGAACATGTCGAGGACCTTGGCTTCATTCTGCAACACAAAACACATGATCCTTAGTGACTGGTGCATCGAGGTGCGCCTACGACTCCCTGTTTCATCTGTCCAAGATCGATCTATACGTGGTGTGTTTGATTTGAATTAGTTGCTCAGTAGAATAACAGCATGCAGGAAGTGTTAATTACCCGTCTAAAATTCAAATATTCTAAATATCACCAGCATGCAGGCAGGCATTCCAAATTAGTCAAACTCTCCCTACTCATTTACGCCCGCATATTGTGGCAGGAATGAAGTTGTTCAAGTCACACTTATATAGCCAACATATGTATCGAGCTCATTGTTCTTCGTAGAATAAGCTATTAGGATTATTAACAGTAGGTATTCTGTTAAGTTAGGGGAAATAATATGGTACTACAATTTTCACTTGACAGTCCCAACTGCAGAAGATTATACAAGCTTTCGACCGAACCATCAGGATGAGTTTCTTACTAATGAATGGATCACTGTTTGAAAGCGATCATATGTTTTAGACTAGACTTCATTTGGATACGGCTTTCTGACATGCACTTACCATTTTCTTCCTTTGAACAAGTAGTACCTGACGAACGTTCCAAATGCCATGAGGTTTCCCCCCTTTATGCGCTTGGAGTCCCTGCGCCTGAGCATGTGGCCAAACGGCGGCCATGTCTACGTGACCACTTATTTGGTACTATTCTCACCGTTATTACGGTTTCTGTCACTCCGCATATCTAAGGTGAACATCTCGTATATATCTTATATGGTCTTTGTGTTCATGGTTAATCATCCCATCCTCTTCTCAGAGGAAATCTGCTTTGTGTTTATCAAATTACTTCTCGTAGGCACACAGGGAAGGGATGGCTGATGATGATAGGTTGGATTATCCACACCCCCCGGACTTGCTGTCAACAGAAATGATCCATAATAATCTGAAGAAAGTTGAAATAAAGAAGTATGGAGTTTTGAATGCGGAGCTCGACCTCATAAAGTTCTTGCTGAGGAATGCGGTGAGTCTGGAAAAACTCAGCATAAAATGGTGTGCTCGCATAGGTGCTTCGCGCAGAAAATCTCTGAGAAACACAATAAGGTCGTACCCACTATCCAGCCAGAATCTCGAGCTGCACATATACTGAATAATTCTCGGATCAATCTGACCTTTCAGCCTTCCAACAGTTAAAATGGCTGGAATGCTCAGATAAGCGTAAATTGATGTATTTCTTTTGTTTAAAGTGAGTGAACTATGAACTTTGCAGTATGTGCTGCACACAATTCCAACTTCGAAGTTATTACACATCTTTTATCCGACTTGAAATTACAATAAGTTACTTCCTAATTTGTAGCAATCTTATAAAGTAGCTGTTTCTTTGGTTATCAATATTTACCTCCGTGGAATATGGTGTTGCATATGCCTAGTATGGATTGATGAACACAGATTTGAATAGCTGTTTGTTACCTCGTCTTGGTTTGCTTTTATGCTCTGATAGATCATACACAACTGCAGACAAATAGCTCATGAGAGGGTTAGTTAGTAAAACCTAGAACACTGCCAAGTGATGCTTTTTTGTTGCCACTCCACATTATGCAGTGATTCGAACCGAGACCAGCCTGAGCCCATAAATTGATATCACAGACTTCTATAGATATTGTACCTTGAAAACATCCTCTTAAATACTATTTCTGGTCTCACAAAGTGAACAGATGGAAATTCTCGCATTCTTATGCTTGCATTGTGTCACAAAGATGGACAAGACGATGACAAATATTTAACAGCTATGAAGATGTTGTTTAGACGTGATAGAACATACAGTAGTTTCTAATATAGGAACCAAGTAGTTTGACACAATCACGGCATCTTAGTCAAACTGGAGTAAGGAGTCGGCCAAGAATATATCCCCGCTTGATCCCTCGACAAGATATTCACATTGGGAAAAAGTCTATTACTTGATTGTCTAGTCGTATCACTTTAATTGGGAAGAAAGTTAAGTTAATTCTTCATGTTGTGATGAAAAAGCCTGATATATAAGCAGCTCGGTTACTTTTTTTTGTTGAGTTGATGGCAAAATTCTCTAAAATTTTGTACATCACCTTCAAAGTTTCTGAAAACATTGTCGCGACGAAGTTGTCAATGATTCATCTATAACACTTCGGTCACCAATTTCATGAGCTTTTCCTACGTTATTCCATGAAGACGATCCATTCCGGAAGTTTACCTATGCCAATCTAGCCACATCTCTTACAAGCGGTTCTTCTTGTCCTCCATGCGGGCCGAGGTTTGGTTGGTGAAATATGAAGGTGAGAAGATTCATTGGTCATCCTAAATGGAAGGACGTCCATTAGCAGTACGCTCTGTTTTGCTCTTGGTTTGGGCAAGTAATGGATGCGAGCTGCGAGATTTTCAAGAAAGACAAGTGCTCTTTTGGCAATGGACTTGACAGAATAGATGAGAGAGGGCTTTGTGTTTAAGCAACAAGCACGCGTAGTGCTCTTTTGTCGTCCTTAATTTCCAGTAGAGTGCAGAGAATGGACACTTCAGGAATTCGCATCAGAGTTCTTTGTTCTAGTACAAGCCATGGCAAAAGTGTCCAAGGGACAGAAGTTTGGAAGATATTAACAAGAAAAGAATAATACCATCCGCGCACACTTTTTCTCGTGTGCAATCCATATAAATCCAACTTGAGATCATTTCCCAACGAGCTCAGAACAGTTCAATGGAGATGTCTCTTATGCGCCAGAGTTTTTTCAACAGAGCTTCGCCACCCCAAATGACCAGCATCCCATATGCAAGTCTACCTCGTCAACAGAGACCATTGCCGGCAAGGGTACATCTCCAGCGGTGGCATGGCGGGCAACAACAGGTTATTTTGGGCAGATCGAGGAAGATAGAGAAGCTAGAAATCGGTGGGAGATCCTTCTTAAATGGACCATTCAAAGGAGGTAGAGCCCCTCAAGCTATGGCCTTTGAGACGCCAGAAATGTTTCACGAGTTCGAGGTACCGTACCATTCAGTGTTGTGTGTGATTACTGTCGGTATTCTTCGATTCATCATCTCAATTTGTGGCAATCCAGCTTCAATGGAATAAAATGAATCCTTTTCCGGGAAGATAAGACAAGACACCATTAAAAAGGATATATAAGTTAATAGAATCATGTAATCTATTATATATATATATATATGGGTAAAGATATTACTAAGCTGGAGCATGTGAGATTGTGAGGAAACGTGAAAGGAATTATTCTCACATGATTAAAATATTAAATAGTCGAATTATTTATTACCAATTTAAGCTTTTGTGTCTCCTCTGCCCCGTTCTTCCCCGAAGGGATTAGGCAATTTAAACAATAATTTGAAACCCGAGGTAAAGAAGGATCTGAGACTTCTTGTTTGGCGTTGCAGACAGACACATACGCAGACAAGGAAAAGATGCTGGCAAACTACGTGCCAGTGTTTGTGATGCTCCCAGTAAGCTCCTCTTCTCTTGAACGGCTAAGTGCGCTCAAAATGCACCACATCTTGAACTACCACTTGCACTGACACCATGCTATGTATACACTCTTTAATCTGAGCATGTCCAACAGCTGGATGTCGTCTCAGTTGACAACACGCTCAAGAAGCCAGAAGAGCTGAGGAAGCGGCTTAAGCATCTGAGGAACGCCAATGTCGATGGGGTGATGGTAGATGTTTGGTGGGGCATCGTGGAAGGCAAGGGTCCCAAGCTCTATGACTGGAGCGCCTACAAGGATTTGTTCCGGATGGTTCAGGAAGAAGGGCTCAAGTTGCAGGCCATCATGTCATTCCATAATTGTGTGGAGGGCACCGTGAATATCCCGATGCCGTCATGGATTCTTGAGGTGGGCAAGTCAAACCCGGATATCTATTATACCAACAGGCGTGGCACGAAGAATCATGAGTACCTCACCATCGGAGTAGATAACCAACCCATATTCCAAGAACGCACTGCCGTGGAGGTGTGACTTGCAACCTCACATTCTTTCTGATATTATTAATAAGTTGAATTGTGTTGATGAAAGTATAATTGAGTACAATGCCTTATTTATATACGTGGGAATAGAGATAAAGATTTCCTCAACTGTATGACAGTTGAGAGAAATCCTTTCTTCCCGCATGTATAAATAAGGCATTGTACTCAATCATTTCTTTCGTCACAATTCAACTTATCAATTATAACCTTAGTGGGTCCACTGTTTTGTCATCGAACTTCTGTATGTCTAACCGAGCAAAATGACTCCTGACTGTAGCGAGGATGTTGTTGATATAAATCTTCATATCCATTACACAAATTTCAGCAAAGAGAAATGAAAATGGAACCATATGAGAGGCTGTAAATTCTGAAAGCCAGAAAATATATGTTATTTGTGTGCAGGTTTACCGAGACTTCATGAAGAGCTTCAGAGAGAACATGGCAGATTTTCTGGATGCCGGCGTCATTACCGACGTAGAGGTGGGTCTTGGCCCTTCTGGAGAATTGAGGTACCCCTCGTATCCTGAGGCACAGGGTTGGGCTTTCCCCGGCATCGGGGAGTTTCAGGTGAGATTGTTTTGCTTTGGCTAATCTTCTCTTTTTCTCTTTTAGCTTGTTGTGCATGGCTAACACTCCATCTTTTGCAGTGCTACGATAAATATATGAAGGGAGAGTTCAAAGAGGCTGCAACGGTGGCAGGACATCCTGAGTGGGACTTACCGGATGATGCAGGTGAATACAACTCCAGTCCAAAGTCAACCAAGTTCTTCGCAGCAAAAGGGACATATCTGATGAACTCGGGGAAATTCTTCCTAACTTGGTACTCCAACAAGTTGATAATGCATGGAGACCAGATCCTGGATGCGGCTAACGAGGCCTTCCTAGGTTGCAAAGTCAAGATCGTCGCCAAGGCAAGTGCATGTACTCGCACATCGTCTTCACACCATTAGCCAGACTTGTTTTGTGCATTGTCATGACTTCCGTCGCAGATAGCTGGCATACACTGGTGGTACAAGGACGACAGCCATGCAGCAGAGCTGACTGCAGGATACTACAACCTGAACGATCGCGACGGCTACAGACCAATCGCCAGAATGCTGGCGAGACATGATGCCATCCTTAACTTCACCTGCGCCGAGATGATAAATTCTGAGCAGATAAAGATGGCAATGAGTGGGGCTGAGGAGCTGGTTCAACAGGTAATTAAAGTTGGATTTGGAGGCGGGACTCCACGGATGCATGGATGGTTCATCGTTTGCGATTGTATGCCAGGTATTCAGTGCAGCATGGAGGGAGGGGATCGAGGTGGCGTGTGAAAATGCACTCAGTAGATATGATAGAAGGGGATACAACCAAATTTTGAGGAATTCAAGGCCACAAGGGATCGACCGAAGTGGAAAGCCACAACGAAGGGTGTTTGCGATGACATATCTTCGACTGTCCGATGAGCTACTCAAGATGGTAAACTTCAGGATATTCAGGACATTCGTGAGGAGGATGCATGCCGACCAGGTAATATCACATTTGGATTTCTAAGCTCAAGGAATGTGACCCATCGACTGCGGCTCATTACTAGCAAGCATAGCACTTGGGGTTTGCTGCTAAATTTGTGGTCTCTTTACAGGAGTGTAGTGCTCTGAAGAAGTTGAGTTTGCTGCTAATTGGTGGTGTTTTTAACAGGATTATTGCCGGGATCCATGGAAGTACTACAAACCTATTACAGCTATGCAAAGATCCAAGGCAGCGACACCAATGGATAAAATCTTGGAAGCAACGGAGCCTACTCCACCATACTCGTTTGATCCTGAAACTGATACGAGTGTTGGTGGCCCTTATGCTGAAATCATCGATACATTCCTCGGCCTATTCGATTAAGATACCGCATAATGCTAGGAAAGAGGATATGGAATTAATAATAAGATCCCGCTGAAGGGTGAACTTGTCGTCACCATTAACTACATTTGGATGGCGCACACCGCGAGATCCAACAACAGGAGTGCTTCAGTTCATATGGACTCGAATCCTCTCGTTACTGAAACGAACTCCATATGATATTTCTTTGATATCCCAATATCTGAGTCACTTTCAATGTTATGGCCCCAACTGCCGTTGGTAAAGTTGATGACATTGGATAATTAGTGATATTAACAGAAGCTGATTCATCATACATCTCTCTATTATTATTACTACTATTATTATTATTATTATTATTATTATTATTATTTTTACAGCATTCATGTTTTCATCGAAGCATTCTTAACTTACTCATGCACTATATATTGTTAATAACTATGTGGCATAAACATAAAGAAAATAATCTTCTTATATCTGCTTATTCCAGCCTTGGGTCCACCGAATCATGTAAAAGTTAGTGGCGCATATGACCTCCCGTATTTTTTGACCGTGAAATGTGAGCGGATATGCAATTGATATACTCATTACGAGTGGCAAAAAAAGCTGGAGCATGTGAGATTGTGAGGAAACGTGAAAGGAATTATTCTCACATGATTAAAATATTAAATAGTCGAATTATTTATTACCAATTTAAGCTTTTGTGTCTCCTCTGCCCCGTTCTTCCCCGAAGGGATTAGGCAATTTAAACAATAATTTGAAACCCGAGGTAAAGAAGGATCTGAGACTTCTTGTTTGGCGTTGCAGACAGACACATACGCAGACAAGGAAAAGATGCTGGCAAACTACGTGCCAGTGTTTGTGATGCTCCCAGTAAGCTCCTCTTCTCTTGAACGGCTAAGTGCGCTCAAAATGCACCACATCTTGAACTACCACTTGCACTGACACCATGCTATGTATACACTCTTTAATCTGAGCATGTCGTATACACTCTTTAATCCGAGCATGTCCAACAGCTGGATGTCGTCTCAGTTGACAACACGCTCAAGAAGCCAGAAGAGCTGAGGAAGCGGCTTAAGCATCTGAGGAACGCCAATGTCGATGGGGTGATGGTAGATGTTTGGTGGGGCATCGTGGAAGGCAAGGGTCCCAAGCTCTATGACTGGAGCGCCTACAAGGATTTGTTCCGGATGGTTCAGGAAGAAGGGCTCAAGTTGCAGGCCATCATGTCATTCCATAATTGTGTGGAGGGCACCGTGAATATCCCGATGCCGTCATGGATTCTTGAGGTGGGCAAGTCAAACCCGGATATCTATTATACCAACAGGCGTGGCACGAAGAATCATGAGTACCTCACCATCGGAGTAGATAACCAACCCATATTCCAAGAACGCACTGCCGTGGAGGTGTGACTTGCAACCTCACATTCTTTCTGATATTATTAATAAGTTGAATTGTGTTGATGAAAGTATAATTGAGTACAATGCCTTATTTATATACGTGGGAATAGAGATAAAGATTTCCTCAACTGTATGACAGTTGAGAGAAATCCTTTCTTCCCGCATGTATAAATAAGGCATTGTACTCAATCATTTCTTTCGTCACAATTCAACTTATCAATTATAACCTTAGTGGGTCCACTGTTTTGTCATCGAACTTCTGTATGTCTAACCGAGCAAAATGACTCCTGACTGTAGCGAGGATGTTGTTGATATAAATCTTCATATCCATTACACAAATTTCAGCAAAGAGAAATGAAAATGGAACCATATGAGAGGCTGTAAATTCTGAAAGCCAGAAAATATATGTTATTTGTGTGCAGGTTTACCGAGACTTCATGAAGAGCTTCAGAGAGAACATGGCAGATTTTCTGGATGCCGGCGTCATTACCGACGTAGAGGTGGGTCTTGGCCCTTCTGGAGAATTGAGGTACCCCTCGTATCCTGAGGCACAGGGTTGGGCTTTCCCCGGCATCGGGGAGTTTCAGGTGAGATTGTTTTGCTTTGGCTAATCTTCTCTTTTTCTCTTTTAGCTTGTTGTGCATGGCTAACACTCCATCTTTTGCAGTGCTACGATAAATATATGAAGGGAGAGTTCAAAGAGGCTGCAACGGTGGCAGGACATCCTGAGTGGGACTTACCGGATGATGCAGGTGAATACAACTCCAGTCCAAAGTCAACCAAGTTCTTCGCAGCAAAAGGGACATATCTGATGAACTCGGGGAAATTCTTCCTAACTTGGTACTCCAACAAGTTGATAATGCATGGAGACCAGATCCTGGATGCGGCTAACGAGGCCTTCCTAGGTTGCAAAGTCAAGATCGTCGCCAAGGCAAGTGCATGTACTCGCACATCGTCTTCACACCATTAGCCAGACTTGTTTTGTGCATTGTCATGACTTCCGTCGCAGATAGCTGGCATACACTGGTGGTACAAGGACGACAGCCATGCAGCAGAGCTGACTGCAGGATACTACAACCTGAACGATCGCGACGGCTACAGACCAATCGCCAGAATGCTGGCGAGACATGATGCCATCCTTAACTTCACCTGCGCCGAGATGATAAATTCTGAGCAGATAAAGATGGCAATGAGTGGGGCTGAGGAGCTGGTTCAACAGGTAATTAAAGTTGGATTTGGAGGCGGGACTCCACGGATGCATGGATGGTTCATCGTTTGCGATTGTATGCCAGGTATTCAGTGCAGCATGGAGGGAGGGGATCGAGGTGGCGTGTGAAAATGCACTCAGTAGATATGATAGAAGGGGATACAACCAAATTTTGAGGAATTCAAGGCCACAAGGGATCGACCGAAGTGGAAAGCCACAACGAAGGGTGTTTGCGATGACATATCTTCGACTGTCCGATGAGCTACTCAAGATGGTAAACTTCAGGATATTCAGGACATTCGTGAGGAGGATGCATGCCGACCAGGTAATATCACATTTGGATTTCTAAGCTCAAGGAATGTGACCCATCGACTGCGGCTCATTACTAGCAAGCATAGCACTTGGGGTTTGCTGCTAAATTTGTGGTCTCTTTACAGGAGTGTAGTGCTCTGAAGAAGTTGAGTTTGCTGCTAAT
>LVTN01000169.1:158774-173182 GCA_001649415.1 Musa itinerans
TCAGCAGTTGGAAGTTTAATATACGCGATGGTATGCATGAGGCCTAACATCGCATATACAATGGGTGTTACTAGCATATTTCTTGCAAATCCAAGCAAAGAGCACTGGGCAATAGTGAAGTGGATTTTGAGATATCTCATAGAGAGCTCTAAGGTTTGTTTAAGCTTTGGAGATGGACCACCTGTGTTAACAGGTTACACAGATGTAGATATGGCAAGAGATATAGCTACGAGGAAGTTCACATCAGGTTATGCACTTACTTTTGTAGGGGGAGCTATGTCATGGCAATCCAGATTGCAAAGGTGTATTGCTCTCTCCACCATAGAGGCATAATATATTGCTGCTACAGAGGTATGCAAAGAAATGTTATGGATGAAAGAAATGTTTCATTCCAAGTCAAAGCATATAGATGTTAGATACCACTGGATTCGAAATGTATTTGAAGAGAAGCAGTTGTAGCTTCAGAAAATTCACATAGATGATAACGGAGTAGACATGTTGACAAAGATTTTACCAAAAGAAAGACAAGAGAAATGCCGATAGCTGGTCGGCATGACTTTACATTGATGAGTCATGTGACAACCTCTCTTATGGGCTAAAGGGGGAGGTTGTTGGGCTAACAGCCCATATTCAGCCCAAGGTGGGTTTATTAGCCCACAGCTCACCCCCTCTTAACCTAACCCTAATTTATATTAGGAGGGGGTGTGGTGGCTATAAAAAGACGCAGAAAAAGGTAGCAATGAGGCAGTTTTTGGCAGCCATAAGATTCCAAAGAAAAGGAGGAGAACAAGGCAGAAAAGGAAGAGAAAAAAAGGGAAGAAGACAAGGACAACACAGAGAGACTGTTCTTAATCATCTAGCAGTATTCTCATCTCAAGTTAGATCAAATCTATAGTAGATTCTTACTATGATTACTTGGGGAGAATTAGGAAGGATTTATATATTGTGCATAGTTACATGATCCTTGTATTATAGTTATTCTTTTGTGATTATTGCTAGGGTTTTGGGCAAGAGATTGAGATTTGTATATTTATTATTCTCATAGTGGATTATCTCTAGTTTGCCCCGTAGTTTTTACCCTTAACATTGGAGGGGTTTTCCACGTAAATCTTGGTGTTCTATTTGATTATGATTCCATTTAATTCCGCTATGTGTTATGGCCTGCTAGTATTTGTTCATATATAAAAGTTTTTTCTTTTTATATCCCATCAAGCACTAGAGAATAGAGAAATTGGGGGAGAAGAACGAAATGAAGAGGGGATATTTATAGATTTTTCATAATTTTTTATCCAAAATGTTATTCTAACTAAGTGTTATTTTATTATTAGAAGGGCAAAATTTCTGAAATATCCTTCTAACTAGCTATTGTAAGGGGCGGAATGATCTTTTAATCTTACCAAATCATCTATTCTACCACAATACATAGATATGAATCATAATAAGGTAGTCATCGACCATTCTCGATGACTACCTTACTATGTCTTATACTATCATTACTTAACACTTTCTTATCAAGTAGTGCGATAGTCCAACTTCTAATGACATTTGGATTACTTTGGTAACCATTGAATTGAGTGTGCATGGTATAGAGCATATGAAACTCACCGAGAAGAATGTAAACAAGACTACTAACTACTATTACCTCATTACTCGGTAACCTCACATTGTTAACTGCTATTTGTTGAATCTTTGATTTTGATGATGAAATCAATTGATAAGTTTGTAATCTAATATACATTTTGAGTGACGTTGGACTAGCTTCAATCATCGAGTGATAATTTGATTAAAGTAGGAAGAATCAATATTGGGCTGAAGTAGAACATATCAAAAGATTAGACGTCGAGACAAAGGATCAACCGATGTGTCGGCATAAGGCTTCATGTCACAAGTTCATGCATCGAGCCAAGAAGATCGGACATTGTGCCAAGGAGATCGGATGTTGTGGGAAAACAAAATGCCGATTGGGTAATATGCCAAAAGAGAGGACGATGCACCGAAGGGTCGAACGAAGCGCTGGATAAACCAATAACATATCGGACAACATGTGATTAATATTTTATAATAATTTATCTAGATCGAGTTAGTTTAGGTCTAATTGAGTCGATAGTGGAGTGAAATAATGTCAACTCAATTAGGGGCCAATTGGGCCTGAATCAGGGTTAAATTGGGTCTACTGTTTGGCTCATTCAGTGTCTTACAGCAAGGTTTGGCAATGGTACTGCCCATACATAGTCTCTCAGACTGTGTTAGGCGGTGGTACCGCTAGACTAACAAGCGGTGGTACCGCCCAGTATTGGTAGTGGTACTGCCCAGTATTCCAAAATCCCAAGGATTCAAATTTTTGACTCCAAATTTAAATCCATTTGGGGCCTATAGAGACCCCACTTATCCCTGCTCGATTAATACAAGAATTGAGAGCAAAAAAGAAAGAAAACGCTATTGTAATATTGTGAGAACTCCTCTCAAGCTCTAAGTGTTGGGTGAAGTTTAAGAGAGGAGTGAGTGGTTGTAAAGATTATCTCCTAAACTTGTGAAAATGAGAAAAAAGGGTGTAAAAGAGTAGTTGATATTCGTCTATTGAAAGAAGATTAATAGTGGAAGCCGGTAGCCTCAAGTGAAGAGGAATCGAGAGTAGATGTAGGTCACGATGACTGAACCACTATAAATTTGGTTGCAAATTGATATCTTACTTTTAAGCTCTTCATTTTCATTGCAAACTAATTTCTTACTTTTACTACACTTACAAACATGTTTTCAAGTTAACATCTTTCCGATATCGATTTTCATCGAACAAGAATTTCCTTTCCTAACAAAACTCACGAATACCCCCTTCCTTGTTGATTATTTAGAGACTTATTGAAATTTGAATTAATTCATGTTAGCACTATGATAGCTATTACTTATTGCCTAAAGCTAATTCCATTACTTGTCCCCTTGTTTGTTCTTCTGACTTTAAAGAATTGAATTGAGGCTCCTTGCATCATTATCTATTCCAGTAGAGTTGGACGGGGAAGTCACTATAATGCTTTCTTCATAGAATATTATTTGATATTTGATTCTATGTTAAAGTTTTAGGATGGACTTAGAAAGATAGAAATTTTCTTTTGTGTGATTCCCCTATGATCTTATGAAAGAAATCAAAATAAAGAAGAGAAATTAAAGCAAAAGAATGAAATGAAATATCTTTCAACTCAATCGAAAGTTTATAGTCTATTGCACTGATTCGTGCTTTGGAGAGATGATTCTTGGCCAACCTCGGTCTGAAGAACTCCCTTTATTCAGACAGAAAACCCTAGAACATTCATCTTTTTAGGGTAAACAAACTAGAGGCGATACAAGTAGCAAGCATAGACAATTATTTCCATTGGGGTGGTGCACGTTGGGCGCCTCCCAGGTAACTCTAAACTCTCAAGGAGGAAAGTTTCTTTCAAGGCAAGTTGACCCTCCTAATCACCTGTAATTTCTATATCTTCATTGTCTTTGGGGGTCGAATCGATAGTTAAAGCTTTTGTTGGTAGCTCAGGCTCCTAAATAGTTGAGGATTGGGCAGGCATACCCTTAGCAACCTGGGCATCGGTGATGTTTGACATTAACTCCTCAAGACTAAGATAGTCCCCTTCTGTAGGCACCCCTCCCTCAGCTTCATATCTAGCCTTAATGACTCCTCCCTTTGTATAGATGATCATCTTGCTTCAATCATCAATGTCACTTGAGCTGACCATGACAACTTTACCATTAGTAGAACACTTGTCAATGGGATCTTTGGGGATCTCAATGCTGAGGTGGTCATACGTGGCCTTAGAGATTGCAAGCTCATAGTCGAAGGTAAAAGAGTTGTATCCTAGCTTCACTAATCCCTTCTTAAAGCCCTTAGAAGTCTTATACTTTTCCATCCCATAAGCCTCAACCTCTACTTCTCGATCATCGACTTCCTCCATTTGTTGAGCCATAGCTTCATTTGCACTTTGGAGGTTGTCAATTTCTATCTTCAAAGTCAAGTTTTCTCGACTGAGGTGCTTGGCATCCAGCAACCAATGGAGCTCCCGAGTTGCTTCTACCTTTGTTGCCTCGACAGCTTGCCTTGTTGCCTCTTCTTATTACCGCAGGATCACCCTCTCAGCTTTATACTTATGCTCCTTATCCCCAAACTGGGTCTAGAATTAGGATGATATCTTGCTCTTTCTTGAGAGATGCAACCTATCAGAGGAGACTACCAATAACAGCTACCAAATCTCGGGCTTGATTGAGGATAAAGGTCATGAATTGTTTATGTTGTTGCATTCATCAATTTCAAGTCAAACCAAATTATTAGGGATAAATCATTCAAGAGAAAATGAATGCTTACTATAACCAACTCCTTATGTCCATCTGAAAGGAGGTCCTTAGTGGCCCTCAAATAAAGGCCCTTAGTCAAGCTTGGGTGTAAGAGGCATCGGTTCTAGTAGGTGGCCTCCCTTGGAATCTCTCATGGTCAGTTGGCATGGGTCATACACTAGTCGGGGGTGTAGACCCTTGCATCGTCTTCCAATGTTCAACCCATCTCTGACACATAGCAATAGGAAGTCTGTCAGACTTATAAAAAGTTCAATATCACTGAGGACAATGAGCCATTATGGGTGGTCAGATATTTCCCTCTCATGTCACCATGTAACGTATGGGAGGAGGGGACTCCTTGCTATTGTTGTTGTTGTTCCTTACCATGTAGCTCTTGTTGGCAAGGTTCCTCATGACGAACCTCTGCATGTTGACCCCTAGGGTTAGGTGGGGGGGCGGGGGGGGGGGCGCAAACCCTTAAGATGGGCTCATAAATCAATGTAAATCAATGCACATCCTCCTCATGCCTTTGCTAGCTTGGTGGGGGTGATGAAGGAGGAGGAGGGTGCTTTTGCCTAGCATGGGGGGTCGATGACCCCCTCCCTTCATTGACAAGTTGATAATGCTCCCCGCTGATTGCTTCTTCCTGGTGGGCCCTTGATACCTTTCCTTAAGGAACTATAGCCTTAATGCACCCTCCTCGATGGCAAGAAGAAATTCGGAAGATTCTATCATGGAGATTCATTTCTACAAAAGCAAATTGAAGGCTAGACAGCTCAAACAAGACCTTGAAAGTGAAACTCCAACTACTGACCCTAAGGAGTTGAGCTTAGTCCTACATTGATAAGCTAATTTATGCTCATCTAAAGGATAGTGGTGGACTCAAATAAGGCTAGAGAGTCAGAAAAACTATTCTTTTTTTTACTCGTGTAATCTCGGAGTGACATTAAAAAACTTACAAATGGACCAATCCAAGCTGATTGGCCAATCATTTCTTGAAGAAATTAAAAAAATCTCTTCTTCCAAACCTTACAAGGGGTTAGAGCACCTACAAACCCACAACTAGGTCAAATAGAAAGGAAATAGGTTGACCCCTGAAGCACAAGCCATAGTAGGCTGATAGGAGGGTCAATGTTAGGGTAATATAGATCCTTTCATATTCCCTAATAAACATCATAAGAAATTTCCATGAATTCTACATGGGTAAGAACTTTCAAAAGTTGAATGCCTCAATGAAAAAGGGTGGAGGGGAAAGTGAATCCCCACCTCCAATGCATCATTGTTCATGCAAAACATGTGATGCAACACATATGGTTGGTTATTCGATTGAGTATATACAAACTTAAATTCGGTCGATATATAGAGTACCCCCTAGAGAATCTCTAGGTCGGGGGGTCGATACCACCAAGTCTGATCTTTATCAGTGGTGGAGCCACACCACACGATGGATTCACCTCCGAGGGGACAACCTCCATTGGTGCGATCGACTTAGCTCCCACCAAGGATAAGTTTTCCACGATTGACACCAAAGGAGGTGACAAATTGGTAATCAATCCTAATTTAAGGCATTGGAAAAGGAAGAGGAGGATGATATCTCATACATTTATTTATTGGAAGAGAAGTGTCGAGTCTATTGTCTAAGGATATCCGAGCTATAAGCAGAGGTGAAGAATAATAATGGCCAAAGGCTCCTATTTATAGGGGATGAGGGCGATAGTTTCACTACTCGTCCGCTTGTTTGGCTCCCAAATATCTCAAAGGAAGTGGGGCACATGGCTTCATTTGGTGCAATAAGGGATTTGTGGCATGTTAGGATCTTAATGATACTAAGAGGAGGGAGGGGGAGTGTAATAATATTTTTAATCAATTTTAAAACTCGATTGATCAAATGAAAGTTGCAAGTAAAGAGAATAAAACTAGATCACAAGTACAAGTAAAGAGAGGCAAATTGATTTATAGTGGGTCAGTCTTCTCGAATTACATTCACTCCTAAGTACTCTTCCCTTGAGGCAATCATCTTTCACTATCAATCTTCTTTCCAATGAAAAAAGATCATCTACCCTTGTTACAACTTTCTTCTTTTTCAAGCTGAGGAGATAGCCTCTACATTATCTTTTTATACAAGATTTCTTACCACCTATGACTTAGAATTGTAATTAAATTTAAGAGGAGATGGAGACTCAAACAATACTCAAAATGAGAGTTTACAATTCTTTTTTGCTCATGAATATATGTTGCATTAATCAAGCTCGAGTGGAGTATTTATAAGCTCTAAAAGGCTTCAAGAATGTCACGATGACTGAACCACTATAAATTTGGTTGCAAATTGATATCTTACTTTTAAGCTCTTCATTTTCATTGCAAACTAATTTCTTACTTTTACTACACTTACAAACATGTTTTCAAGTTAACATCTTTCCGATATCGATTTTCATCGAACAAGAATTTCCTTTCCTAACAAAACTCACGAATACCCCCTTCCTTGTTGATTATTTAGAGACTTATTGAAATTTGAATTAATTCATGTTAGCACTATGATAGCTATTACTTATTGCCTAAAGCTAATTCCATTACTTGTCCCCTTGTTTGTTCTTCTGACTTTAAAGAATTGAATTGAGGCTCCTTGCATCATTATCTATTCCAGTAGAGTTGGACGGGGAAGTCACTATAATGCTTTCTTCATAGAATATTATTTGATATTTGATTCTATGTTAAAGTTTTAGGATGGACTTAGAAAGATAGAAATTTTCTTTTGTGTGATTCCCCTATGATCTTATGAAAGAAATCAAAATAAAGAAGAGAAATTAAAGCAAAAGAATGAAATGAAATATCTTTCAACTCAATCGAAAGTTTATAGTCTATTGCACTGATTCGTGCTTTGGAGAGATGATTCTTGGCCAACCTCGGTCTGAAGAACTCCCTTTATTCAGACAGAAAACCCTAGAACATTCATCTTTTTAGGGTAAACAAACTAGAGGCGATACAAGTAGCAAGCATAGACAATTATTTCCATTGGGGTGGTGCACGTTGGGCGCCTCCCAGGTAACTCTAAACTCTCAAGGAGGAAAGTTTCTTTCAAGGCAAGTTGACCCTCCTAATCACCTGTAATTTCTATATCTTCATTGTCTTTGGGGGTCGAATCGATAGTTAAAGCTTTTGTTGGTAGCTCAGGCTCCTAAATAGTTGAGGATTGGGCAGGCATACCCTTAGCAACCTGGGCATCGGTGATGTTTGACATTAACTCCTCAAGACTAAGATAGTCCCCTTCTGTAGGCACCCCTCCCTCAGCTTCATATCTAGCCTTAATGACTCCTCCCTTTGTATAGATGATCATCTTGCTTCAATCATCAATGTCACTTGAGCTGACCATGACAACTTTACCATTAGTAGAACACTTGTCAATGGGATCTTTGGGGATCTCAATGCTGAGGTGGTCATACGTGGCCTTAGAGATTGCAAGCTCATAGTCGAAGGTAAAAGAGTTGTATCCTAGCTTCACTAATCCCTTCTTAAAGCCCTTAGAAGTCTTATACTTTTCCATCCCATAAGCCTCAACCTCTACTTCTCGATCATCGACTTCCTCCATTTGTTGAGCCATAGCTTCATTTGCACTTTGGAGGTTGTCAATTTCTATCTTCAAAGTCAAGTTTTCTCGACTGAGGTGCTTGGCATCCAGCAACCAATGGAGCTCCCGAGTTGCTTCTACCTTTGTTGCCTCGACAGCTTGCCTTGTTGCCTCTTCTTATTACCGCAGGATCACCCTCTCAGCTTTATACTTATGCTCCTTATCCCCAAACTGGGTCTAGAATTAGGATGATATCTTGCTCTTTCTTGAGAGATGCAACCTATCAGAGGAGACTACCAATAACAGCTACCAAATCTCGGGCTTGATTGAGGATAAAGGTCATGAATTGTTTATGTTGTTGCATTCATCAATTTCAAGTCAAACCAAATTATTAGGGATAAATCATTCAAGAGAAAATGAATGCTTACTATAACCAACTCCTTATGTCCATCTGAAAGGAGGTCCTTAGTGGCCCTCAAATAAAGGCCCTTAGTCAAGCTTGGGTGTAAGAGGCATCGGTTCTAGTAGGTGGCCTCCCTTGGAATCTCTCATGGTCAGTTGGCATGGGTCATACACTAGTCGGGGGTGTAGACCCTTGCATCGTCTTCCAATGTTCAACCCATCTCTGACACATAGCAATAGGAAGTCTGTCAGACTTATAAAAAGTTCAATATCACTGAGGACAATGAGCCATTATGGGTGGTCAGATATTTCCCTCTCATGTCACCATGTAACGTATGGGAGGAGGGGACTCCTTGCTATTGTTGTTGTTGTTCCTTACCATGTAGCTCTTGTTGGCAAGGTTCCTCATGACGAACCTCTGCATGTTGACCCCTAGGGTTAGGTGGGGGGGCGGGGGGGGGGGCCAACCCTTAAGATGTCCTCATGCCTTTGCTAGCTTGGTGGGGGTGATGAAGGAGGAGGAGGGTGCTTTTGCCTAGCATGGGGGGTCGATGACCCCCTCCCTTCATTGACAAGTTGATAATGCTCCCCGCTGATTGCTTCTTCCTGGTGGGCCCTTGATACCTTTCCTTAAGGAACTATAGCCTTAATGCACCCTCCTCGATGGCAAGAAGAAATTCGGAAGATTCTATCATGGAGATTCATTTCTACAAAAGCAAATTGAAGGCTAGACAGCTCAAACAAGACCTTGAAAGTGAAACTCCAACTACTGACCCTAAGGAGTTGAGCTTAGTCCTACATTGATAAGCTAATTTATGCTCATCTAAAGGATAGTGGTGGACTCAAATAAGGCTAGAGAGTCAGAAAAACTATTCTTTTTTTTACTCGTGTAATCTCGGAGTGACATTAAAAAACTTACAAATGGACCAATCCAAGCTGATTGGCCAATCATTTCTTGAAGAAATTAAAAAAATCTCTTCTTCCAAACCTTACAAGGGGTTAGAGCACCTACAAACCCACAACTAGGTCAAATAGAAAGGAAATAGGTTGACCCCTGAAGCACAAGCCATAGTAGGCTGATAGGAGGGTCAATGTTAGGGTAATATAGATCCTTTCATATTCCCTAATAAACATCATAAGAAATTTCCATGAATTCTACATGGGTAAGAACTTTCAAAAGTTGAATGCCTCAATGAAAAAGGGTGGAGGGGAAAGTGAATCCCCACCTCCAATGCATCATTGTTCATGCAAAACATGTGATGCAACACATATGGTTGGTTATTCGATTGAGTATATACAAACTTAAATTCGGTCGATATATAGAGTACCCCCTAGAGAATCTCTAGGTCGGGGGGTCGATACCACCAAGTCTGATCTTTATCAGTGGTGGAGCCACACCACACGATGGATTCACCTCCGAGGGGACAACCTCCATTGGTGCGATCGACTTAGCTCCCACCAAGGATAAGTTTTCCACGATTGACACCAAAGGAGGTGACAAATTGGTAATCAATCCTAATTTAAGGCATTGGAAAAGGAAGAGGAGGATGATATCTCATACATTTATTTATTGGAAGAGAAGTGTCGAGTCTATTGTCTAAGGATATCCGAGCTATAAGCAGAGGTGAAGAATAATAATGGCCAAAGGCTCCTATTTATAGGGGATGAGGGCGATAGTTTCACTACTCGTCCGCTTGTTTGGCTCCCAAATATCTCAAAGGAAGTGGGGCACATGGCTTCATTTGGTGCAATAAGGGATTTGTGGCATGTTAGGATCTTAATGATACTAAGAGGAGGGAGGGGGAGTGTAATAATATTTTTAATCAATTTTAAAACTCGATTGATCAAATGAAAGTTGCAAGTAAAGAGAATAAAACTAGATCACAAGTACAAGTAAAGAGAGGCAAATTGATTTATAGTGGGTCAGTCTTCTCGAATTACATTCACTCCTAAGTACTCTTCCCTTGAGGCAATCATCTTTCACTATCAATCTTCTTTCCAATGAAAAAAGATCATCTACCCTTGTTACAACTTTCTTCTTTTTCAAGCTGAGGAGATAGCCTCTACATTATCTTTTTATACAAGATTTCTTACCACCTATGACTTAGAATTGTAATTAAATTTAAGAGGAGATGGAGACTCAAACAATACTCAAAATGAGAGTTTACAATACTTTTTTGCTCATGAATAGATGCTGCATTAATCAAGCTTGAGTGGAGTATTTATAAGCTCTAAAAGGCTTCAAGAATCGAGCCAAAAATTTAAGTCTCTAAAATTTTAGAGTACTGGCAGTCCTATTGCATCGCAATGAGGCCATGAATCTTGGCTCTGGTGGTACTATCAATCACCGAAAAAGCATAAATGGTGCTTTTCGGCTCGCTTAAAGCGATACTACCACTTGGGCCTAGTGGTACCATCACTTAAGCTTAGTTTAGGTCACATATTTAGCCTTTTAATAGGCTCAATTTAGCCCTAGTTCAAGCCCAATGGGTTCTTTGACAAATTAGTATAGTTTTGGCCCAATATCAACTAAAATTGACCCAAAATAACCTCGACTAAGACTTTAATAAATCAACCACATATCTGACATATTTACGAAGCTTTTGATATATTGTATGCTCTTCCAATATGTCATCCGATCTTTTGACACTTCATCCGAACTTCCAGCACATTATCCTTTCCTTTGACATATCGCACATTCCACCGGTATAATGACTTTCCTATAACATTCAATTTTTCGAAGAAATATCCAAACCTTCTAACACGATGCCTAAACTTATAGTACAAAGTTTGATCTCTAGCACGTCGACCAATCCTTCGGCTTGACAACCAATTTTTAGCACGATAATTTTTCAGTGCAATATTTGACTCTCCTACTCGATAGTTGGCCCGTTAGTGATCGAAGTCTATGATCAAATTATTTCCTACCTCACTTATCTCAAAAATATATCAAATATATATTTAGTCCAATAAACTTATTAATTAGTTTCATAATCAAAATCTAGAATTCTAACATGATGTAATTTACGCAAAGCGATAGTCATTCGGATCCTTAGAAAGATTGCACGTATTTCGCCATGATACACACCAAAGACACATGACGCTTAATAATTGTGTCATGTCAACCTCGTGGTAAATTGGTATAGTGCATGTTTGATTGTCAAATCATGCCAAATCTGTAAAGATTCTCTTGCCCAGCAAAGGAGGTGCATGGCACATGCCTATGCTGAGCCAGGTTAGTCATTTGTACTTTGTTCACCACTACACTTGGTCGTGTCAGCCTATTTCACTTTGCTCACCACTATGCAAAATTGTGTCAGTCCTTTGTGCCTTATTCACCATCATGTCTGGCCATGTTGGCTTGTTGTGCCCCCTTGTATTTCACCATTCACCATCGCACTTAACCGTGTCAACCCTTTGCACCTTATTCACCCTCGTGCCTGATCGTGTTGACCCATTGTGCCTTTCCTACTACCATGTCTTGTCATGTCAACCATTTGTACCTTGTTTATCATCATGCCTAACCGCATTGGCTCGTGGTGCCTCCTCATTCTCTATCATTCGTCACCATGCTCGTTCTTAGTTGTATTAGCCTATTATGTCTCCTCATTCTCTACCATTCACTATCATGCCTAGTCGTATTAGTCTGTTGTGCCTCCTTATTCTCTATAATTCATCATTAAGTCGAGCTATGTCGACCCATTGTGCCTCACTCACCATCATGCCGCATCGTATTAGCCTATTATGTCTCCTTCTTCTTCGTCATTCACCATTGTGCTTGGTCATATCGACCTTCGTATCAAGGCACCAGCTCTACTTTTTTACTTAATTCCATTGGGAAGTGGGGGGGGGGGCATGTGATATAGCTAAAGTGATGTGATTGACATCAACTCCACACGCCAATGCATTGGCTCCACTTGATCAACATGTCAAAAACACATGGCCGACCAACCAACCTCACCAACCGACACCCCTCTTCCATATAGAGGAGACATAAGCTCTACGTAGCCAACTAGCCCACCTATCATGGTTGGTACTCGGCCAATGACTTGCTACCACTTAGGCTTAAAATAGTCAATCAATTAATGAGGCAGGCTAAATATGCCCGATGAGTGCCACTTAGATACAACCATGTACTTTTGGATTCAACGTAGGATAGTGATAATTACGACTAAACTCCACGCCCCTATTACTACAGAAAGTGTGTAATGGACAGCGTAATGATTCCAAATGACTATTATAAAAAGAAGCCCCAAGGTATATTCGAGGACACTTGCTCTCTTAGTCAAATTTGTCAGACTAGATCACTTAAGTTTTGAAGGGACACTTACCAAAAGTGCCCTCGCCGCAATTTGCAGGGTTCGAACATCCAACACGAGGAAGATTTCACTTGAGATCAGCTCGACGAAAAATCAGATTGGATTTGATTTGACTTTAAAATCAGACAATCATAATTTGCTGCTTCAAAAAAGAGGGGGATTATTTTCTTAGTGGTCTCGCCATGAACAAAACATAACAAAAAAGAGTGAACTTAACCACGCATGTGCCGATACTGACACATGCTTCCGAATCAAACAGAATAATGTTCAACAAAGAGTGAAGTTATTTTGTTCTTGGTCACGCCATTAGAAGTGCCGATACCATCTCCATGTTGGAATATGCACTGCGATGTTCTAGCCATGTTCAAGACCATATCAGCAAATCCACGAGAGAGTTGAGTTCTCCAGCACTCCTCGCTCAACTTCTTCAATGAGTGGCTCAGCATGTCCCTTATGCGTTCGATCGCAGCCGGCTCGGTCTCACCCGATTCATTCATGCGGCACTGGACTGATTTGGGCGTGTCTCCTCTCTCCATCTCAGCCTACATGCATATATGCACTTACGATTGAGAATACGTAAGGTCTTTGCAACCCTCCACAAAAGCATGATTGTTTATACCTTTGAAGTACCCAAGTCATTGCTGAGGCGAACAATGAGTGAGGACCAATATATAAGTTGGAAACCTCCTTGTTGCAGCAAACTAGGAGACTTGTCGCTTAAAGTGTTTCCCGAGAGACAATATGCATGAGACATTGCTATCGGACCACCAACTGATATCCACGAATTCTCAAGGTACTCCTCAAGTGTTGGTTTGTAACCTTTGTGAAACCATTCTGCCTCGGTTAAGTATGCTTCACAGAGACTCTCCCACTGCATGCAAAAAGATCACTTCATCGTTAGGCATCAGAAGATAAGGTAAAAAAGATTTGGAAGCTTTAGGTTTCAGTACCACCTCTTTCCTAAACAAGGCCGTTGCATCCCACCCATGATCCTTCTCAATATCGGCAGCAGTCTCATTGACAAAGTTGTGCAAGGCCAAGTAACAGCACTTCAAGTAATCCGGAAGGGTATCCATAGCCTTGAGATCCCAACTGAGAAGGAAAAAAGTGAAAGGTTATCACTGGTGTTATTTGCGTGAAAGCATGCATCGCAAGCTTTTAAGGCACGCATGATGAGAAATTGGACTTCTTACGCTTTGACAGCTGCCGTAAAGAGCTTGACTTCTTCAGGCAAACCATAGACATCATATACGTCATCGATGACTGTGAGAATGCAGATCAGCTTGGTGAGACCCACTCTACACTTGGAGAACTGGGGCTCGTGGGCGATCCCGACAGCCCACAGATAATTTTCGAGTAATCTGTCTCTGGAGAACTTGAGCTTCTGCGCCAGACCCAGTTCCTTCCACCACCTAACAGAAATAAAAACTTCAGGATCTACCGCAAACAAATTCCATGGACAGACATATTACTCGAGGTTGTCGTTATCTTCACATCTGAAATATGAGAAACGTAGGCTTTCGTGTAGTTGCAAGAAATGCATCCGATCTTACTTGGAGAGCTCCCTCATCTCCTCTCGATGTATCGATTGCACAATGTTGAAATCTAACTTAGCCAGCTTCAGGAGGACCGGGTTTCTACACTCTTGCCGGTCGTAGACGTCGATGAAGTACTTTGTCTCCAGCCTTGGCATCCTCCAACGCAGAGGAATTTCTAGGGAATGTCTCACTTGCTCTGCGACATGCGGGTCAACTTGCTTTTCCAATAACTTCAGATGCATAGCACTGAATTTATTGGCTTCGTCTAAA
>LVTN01000169.1:188235-198555 GCA_001649415.1 Musa itinerans
GTACTACAAACCTATTACAGCTATGCAAAGATCCAAGGCAGCGACACCAATGGATAAAATCTTGGAAGCAACGGAGCCTACTCCACCATACTCGTTTGATCCTGAAACTGATACGAGTGTTGGTGGCCCTTATGCTGAAATCATCGATACATTCCTCGGCCTATTCGATTAAGATACCGCATAATGCTAGGAAAGAGGATATGGAATTAATAATAAGATCCCGCTGAAGGGTGAACTTGTCGTCACCATTAACTACATTTGGATGGCGCACACCGTGAGATCCAACAACAGGAGTGCTTCAGTTCATATGGACTCGAATCCTCTCGTTACTGAAACGAACTCCATATGATATTTCTTTGGTATCCCAGTATCTGAGCCACTTTCAATGTTATGGCCCCAACTGCCGTTGGTAAAGTTGATGACATTGGATAATTAGTGATATTAACAGAAGCTGATTCAACATACATCTCTCTATTATTATTACTATTATTATTATTATTATTATTATTTTTACAGCATGCATGTTTTCATCGAAGCATTCTTAACTTACTCATGCACTATAAATTGTTAATAACTATGTGGCAGAAACACAAAGAAAATTATCTTCTTACATCTTCTTATTCCAGCCTTGGGATCAACCGAATCATGTAAAAGTTAGTGGCACATATGACCTCCCGTATTTTTTTACCGTGAAATGTGAGCGGTTACGCAATTGATATACTCATTACGAGTGGCAAAAATCAGGTCAAGGTCAACCAAAAATGTTGTTCTATCTTATTCTTCCTCCATTCTGAAATGTTGACTTTCTATTATCGACACGACTTCCGCATGCTTGTTGAGGTTGGTGTCATTGAATTTTCAGTTGTCAAATTGCAATTAGAGAGCACCAGCGAGATTTCTAATGGAATTAGAGAGCACTAGAGAATAGAGAAATTGGGGGAGAAGAACGAAATGAAGAGGGGATATTTATAGATTTTTCATAATTTTTTATCCAAAATGTTATTCTAACTAAGTGTTATTTTATTATTAGAAGGGCAAAATTTCTGAAATATCCTTCTAACTAGCTATTGTAAGGGGCGGAATGATCTTTTAATCTTACCAAATCATCGATTCTACCACAATACATAGATAATGTAGAGACCATTCTCGATGGCTACCTTATTATGTCTTATACTATCATTACTTAACACTTTCTTATCAACTAGTGCAATCGTCCAACTTCTAATGACATTTGGATTACTTTGGTAATCATTGAATTGAGTGTGCATGGTATAGAGTATATGAAACTCACCGAGAAGAATGTAAACAAGACTATTAACTACTATTACCTCACTACTCGGTAACCTCACATTGTTAACTGCTATTTGTTGAATCTTAGATTTTGATGATAAAATCAATTGATAAGTTTGTAAACTAATATGCATTTTGAGTGACGCTGGATTAGCTTCAATCATGGAGAAATAATTTGATTAAAGCAGGAAGAATTAATGTTGGGCAGAAGTAGAACATATCAAAAGATTGGACGTCGAGAGAAGGAATAGTCGATGTGTCGGTTTAAGGCTTCGTGTCATAAGTTCAGGCATCGAGCCAAGAAGATCGGACATTGTGCCAAGGAGATCGGATGTTGTGGGAAAACAAAATATCGATTGGGCAATATGCCAAAGGAGAGGACGATGCACCGAAGGGTCGAACGAAGCTCTGGATAAACCAATGACATATTGGACAATATGTGATTAATGCTTTGTAATAATTTATATAGATCAAGTTAATTTAGGTCTAATTGAGTCGATAGTGGAGTGAAATAATGTCAACTCAATTAGGGGCCAATTGGGCTTGAATAAGGGCTAAATTGGGCCAACAGTTTGGCTCATTCAATGTCTTGTAGCAAGGTTTGACAGTGGTACTGCCCATACATAGTCTCCCAAACTATGTTAGGCGGTGGTATCGCTAGACTGATAGGCGGTGGTTCCGCCCAGTACTGGCAGTGGTACTGCCCAATATTCCAAAATCCCAATGATTCAAATTTTTGACTCCAAATTTAAATCCATTTAGAGCCTATAGAAACCTCACTTATCCCTGCTCGATTAATACAAGAATTGAGAGCAAAAAAGAAAGAAAACACTGTTATAATATTACGAGAACTCCTCTCAAGCTCTAAGTGTTGGGTGAAATTTAAGAGAGGAGTGAATGGTTGTAAAGGCTATCTCCTAAACTTATAAAAATGATAAAAAAGGGTGTAAAAGAGTAGTTGATCTTCGCCTATTGAAAGAAGATCGATAGTGGAAGTCGGTAGCCTTAAGTGAAGAGGAATCGGGAGTAGATGTAGGTCACGATAATTGAACCACTATAAATTTGGTTTGCATTCATTTTAAGCTCTTCATTTTCATTGCAAACTGATTTCTTACTTTCACTACACTCTACTTTCACTACACTTACAAACGTATTTTCAAGTTAACATCTTTTCAATATCAATTTTCATTGAACAAAGATTTTTAAATTAATGTAATTTTACGTAAGCACTAATTTACCCCCTATTTTAGTGCTGACTTGATCCTAACACTATTACCTCACTACTTGATAACTTCTCACCGCTAATTGCTATTCACTACTTGATAACCTAACTCTATACCACTCACTTGTTCTGCTTCCTCACTATTGACTCCCGAGGCTTGCTTCTTGCTTCCTTTCCTAACAAAACTCATGAGTACCCCCTTGCTTGTTGATTATTCAGAGACTTATTGAATTTTGAATTAATTCATGTTAGTACTATGATAGCTATTACTTATTGCCTAAAGCTAATTCCATTACTTGTCCCCTTGTTTGTTCTTCTGACTTTAAAGAATTGAATTGAAACTCCTTGCATCATTATCTATTCCAGTAGAGTTGGATGGGGAAGTCACGATAATGCTTTCTTCATAGAATATTATTTGATATTTGATTCTATGTTAAAGTTTTAGGATGGACTTAGAAAGATAGAAATTTACTTTTGTGTGATTCCCCTATGATCTTATGAAAGAAATCAAAATAAAGAAGAGAAATTAAAGCAAAAGAATGAAATGAAATATCTTTCAACTCAATCAAAAGTTCATAGTCTATTGCTTTGGAGAGACGATTTTTAGCCAACCTGGGTCCAAAGAACTCCCTTTATTCAGACAAAAAACCCTAGAACATTCATCTTTTTAGGGCAAACAAACTAGAGGCGATACAAGTAGCAAGCATAGACAATTATTTCCATTGGGGTGGTGCACGTTGGGCGCCTCCCAGGTAACTCTAAACTCTCAAGGAGGAAAGTTTCTTTCAAGGCAAGTTGACCCTCCTAATCACCTGTAATTTCTATATCTTCATTGTCTTTGGGGGTCGAATCGATAGTTAAAGCTTTTGTTGGTAGCTCAGGCTCCTAAATAGTTGAGGATTGGGCAGGCATACCCTTAGCAACCTGGGCATCGGTGATGTTTGACATTAACTTCTCAAGACTAAGATAGTCCCCTTCCGTAGGCACCCCTCCCTCAGCTTCATATCTCGCCTTAATGACTCCTCCCTTTGTATAGATGATCATCTTGCTTCAGTCATCAGTGTCACTTGAGCCGACCATGACAACTTTACCATTCGTGGAACACTTGTCAATGGGATCTATGGGGAGCTCAATGCTGAGGTGGTCATACGAGGCCTTAGAGATTGCAAGCTCATAGTCGAAGGTAAAAGAGTTGTATCCTAGCTTCACTAATCCCTTCTTAAAGCCCTTAGAAGTCTTATACTTTTCCATCCCATAAGCCTCAACCTCTACTTCTCGATCATCGACTTCCTCCATTTGTTGAGCCATAGCTTCATTTGCACTTTGGAGGTTGTCAATTTCTATCTTCAAAGTCAAGTTCTCTCGACTGAGGTGCTTGGCATCCCTTGGCATCCAGCAACCAATGAAATTCTCGGGTTGCTTCTACCTTTGTTGCCTCGACAGCTTGTCTTGTTGCCTCTTCTTATTACGGCAAGATCACCCCCTCAGCTTATACTTATGCTCCTTATCCTCAAACTGGGTCTAGAATTAGGATGATATCTTGCTCCTTCTTGAGAGATGCAACCTATCAGAGGAGACTACCAATAACAGCTACCAAATCTCGGGCTTGATTGAGGATAAAGGTCATGAATTGTTTATGTTGTTGCATTCATCAATTTCAAGTCAAACCAAATTATTAGGGATAAATCATTCAAGAGAAAATGAATGCTTACTATAACCAACTCCTTATGTCCATCTGAAAGGAGGTCCTTAGTGGCCCTCAAATAAAGACCCTTAGTCAAGCTTGGGTGCAAGAGGCATCGGTTCTAGTAGGTGGCCTCCCTTGGAATCTCTCATGGTTAGTTGGCATGGTTCATACACTAGTTGGGGGTGTAGACCCTTGTATCGTCTTCCAACGATCAACCCATCTCCGACACATAGCAATAGGAAGTCTGTCAGACTTACAAAAAGTTCAATATCACTGAGGACAATGAGCCATTATGGGTGGTCGGATATTTCCCTCTCATGTCATCATGTAACATATGGGAGGAGGGGACTCCTTGCTATTGTTATTGTTGTTCCTTACCATGTAGCTCTTGTTGGCAGGGTTCCTCATGACGAACCTCTGCATGTTGACCCCTAGAGTTAGGGGGGGGGGGTTGCAAACCCTTAAGAGGAGCTCATAGATCAATGCACGTCCTCCTCATGCCTTTGCTAGCTTGGTGGGGGTGATGAGGGAGGAGGAGGGTGCTTTTGCCTAGCATGGGGGGTCGATGACCCCCTCCCTTCACTGACAAGTTGATAATGCTCCTCGCTGACTGCTTCTTCCTGGTGGGCCTTTGATGCCTTTCCTTAAGGAACTATAGTCTTAATGCACCCTCCCCGATGGTGAGAAGCAATTCTAAAGATTCTATCATGGAGATTCATTTCTACAAAAGCAAATTGAAGGCTAGACAGCTCAAACAAGACCTTGAAAGTGAAACTCCAACTACTGACCCCAAGGAGCTGAGCTTAGTCCTGCATTGATGAGTTAATTTGTGCTCATCTAAAGGATGGTGGTGGACTCAAATAAGGCTAAAGAGTCAGGAAAACTATTCTTTTTTTTACTCGTGTAATCTTTGAGTGACATTGAAAAACTTACAAATGGACCAATCCAAGCTGATTGGCCAATCATTTCTCGAAGAAATTAAAAAAACCTCTTCTTCCAAACCTTATAAGGGGTTAGAGCACCTACAAACCTACAACTAGGTCAAATAGAAAGGAAATAGGTTGACCCTTGAAGCACAAGCTATAGTAGGCTGATAGGAGGGTCAATGTTGGGGTAATATAGATCCTTCCATATTCCCCAATAAACGTCATAAGAAATTTCCATGAATTCTACATAGGTAAGAACTTTCAGAAGTTGAATGCCTCAATGAAAAAGGGGTGGAGGGGAAAGTGAATCCTCGCCTCCAATGCATCATTGTTCATGCAAAACATGTGATGCAACACATATGGTCGGTCATTCGATTGAGTATGCACAAACTTAAATTTGGTCGATATATAGAGTACCCCCTAGAGAATCTCTAGGTCGAGGGGTCGATACCACCAAGTTTGATCTTTATCAGTGGTGGAGCCACACCACATGATGGATTCACCTCCGAGGGGACAACGTCCATTGGTGCGATCGACTGAGCTCCCTCCAAGGATAAGTTTTCCATGATTGACACCAAGGGAGGTGACAAATTGGTAATTTGAGGTATTCGAAAAGTAAGAGGAGGATGATATCTTAGACCTTTGTTTATTGGAAAAGAAGTGTCGAGTCTATTGTCAGAGGATATCCGAGCTATAAGCAGAGGTGAAGAATAATAATGGCCAAAGGCTCCTATTTATAGGGGATGAGGGCGACGGTTTCACTACTCGTCTGCTTGTTTGGCTCCCAAATATCTCAAAGAAAGTGGGGCACACGGCTTCATTTGGTGCAATAAGGGATGTGTGACATGTTAGGATCTTAATGATACTAAGAGGAGGGAGGGGGAGTGTAATAATATTTTTAATCAATTTTAAAACTGGATTGATCAAATGAAAGTTGCAAGTAAAGAGAATAAAACTAGATCACAAGTACAAGTAAAGAGAGGCAAACTGATTTATAGTGGTTCAGTCTTCTCGACCTACGTTCACTCCTAAGTACTCTTCCCTTGAGGCAACCATCTTTCACTATCAATCTTCTTTCCAATGAAAAAAAATCATCTACCCTTGTTACAACTTTCTTCTTTTTCAAGCTGAGATAGCCTCCACACTATCTTTTTATATAAGATTTCTTACCTCATATGACTTAGAATTGTAATTAAATTCAAGAGGAGATGGAGACTCAAACAATACTCAAAATGAGAGTTTACAATACTTTTTTGCTCATGAATAGATGCTGCATTAATCAAGCTTGAGTGGAGTATTTATAAGCTCTAAAAGGCTTCAAGAATTGAGCAAAAAATTTAAGTCTCTAAAATTTTAGAGTACTGGCAGTCCTATTGCATCGCAATGAGGCCATGAATCTTGGCTCTGGTGGTACTATCAAACACCGAAAAAGCATAAATGGTGCTTTTTGGCTCACTTAAGCGATATTACCACTTGGGCCTAGTGGTACCATCACTTAAGCTTAGTTTAGGTCACATATTTAGCCTTTTAATAGGCTCAATTTAGCCCTAGTTTAAGCCTAGTGGGTTCTTTGACAAATTAGCATAGTTTTGGCCCAATATCAACTCAAATTGACCCAAAATAACCTCGACTAAGACTTTAACAAATCAACCACATATCCGACATATTTACGAAGCTTTTGACATATTGTATGCTCTTCCAATATGTCATCCGATCTTTTGACACTTCATCCGAACTTTCAACATATTATCCTTTCCTTTGGCATATCGCACATTCCACCGGTATGATGACTTTCCTATAACATTCAATCTTTCGAAAAAATATCCGAACCTTCTAACACGATGCCTAAATTATAGTACAAAGTCTGATCTCTAGCACGTCGACCAATCCTTCGGCTTAACGTCCAATTTTTAGCACGATAATTTTTCAACGCAATATTTGTCTCTCCTGCTTGATAGTTGGCCCTTTAATGATCAAAGTCTATGATCAAATTATTTCCTACATCACTTATCTCAAAAATATATCAAACATATATTTATTTCAATAAACTCATTAATTAGTTTCATAATCAAAATCTAGAATTCAACATGATGCAATTTACACAAAGCGATGGTCATTTGGATCCTTAGAAAGATTGCACGTATTTCGCCATGATACACACCGAAGACACATGACGCTTAATAATTGTGCCATGTCAACCTCGTGGTAAGCTGGTATAGTGCATGTTTGATTATCAAATCATGCCAAATCTGCAAAGATTCTCTTGCCCAGCAAAGGAGGAGGGGTGCATGGCACATGCCTATGCTGAGCCATGTTGGTCATTTGTACTTTGTTCACTGCTGCACTTGGTCGTGTCAGCCTATTTCACTTTGCTCACCACTATGCAAAATTGTGTCAGTCCTTTGTGCCTTATTCACCATCATGTCTGGCCATGTTGGCTTGTTGTGCCCCCTTGTTCTTCGCCATTCACCATTGCACCTAATCGTGTCAACGTTTTGCACCTTATTCACCCCCTGATCGTGTTGACCCATTGTGCCTTTCCCACTACCATGCCTTGCCATGTCAACCATTTGTACCTTGTTCACCATCATGCCTAACCGCATTGGCTTGTGGTGCCTCCTCATTCTCTATCATTCGTCACCATGCTCGTTCTTAGTTGTAATAGCCTCTTATGTCTCCTCATTCTCTACCATTCACTAACATGCCTAGTTGTATTAGTCTGTTGTGCCTCCTTATTCTTCATAATTCATCATTAAGCCCAGCTATGTCGACCCATTATGCCTCACTCACCACCATGCCCCATCGTATTAGCCTATTATGTCTCCTCCTTCGTCATTCACCATTGTGCTTGGTCATATCGACCTTCGTATCAAGGCACCAACTCTACTTTTTTACTTGATTCCATTGGGAAGTGGGAGGGGGCATGTGATATGGCTAAAGTGATGTGATTGATATCAACTCCACACGCCAATGCATTGGCTCCACTTGATCAACATGTCAAGAACACATGGCCGACCAACCAACCTCACCAACCGATACCCCTCTTCCATATAGAGGAGACATAAGCTCTACGTAGCCAACTAGCCCACCTATCATGGTTGGTACTCGGCCAATGACTTGCTACCACTTAGGCTTAAAATAGTCAATCAATTAATGAGGCAGGCTAAATATGCCCGATGAGTGCCACTTAGATACAACCATGTACTTTTGGATTCAACGTAGGATAGTGATAATTACGACTAAACTCCACGCCCCTATTACTACAGAAAGTGTGTAATGGACAGCGTAATGATTCCAAATGACTATTATAAAAAGAAGCCCCAAGGTATATTCGAGGACACTTGCTCTCTTAGTCAAATTTGTCAGATTAGATCACTTAAGTTTTGAAGGGACACTTACCAAAAGTGCCCTCGCCGCAATTTGCAGGGTTCGAACATCCAACACGAGGAAGATTTCACTTGAGATCAGCTCGACGAAAAATCAGATTGGATTTGATTTGACTTTAAAATCAGACAATCATAATTTGCTGCTTCAAAAAAGAGGGGGATTATTTTCTTAGTGGTCTCGCCATGAACAAAACATAACAAAAAAGAGTGAACTTAACCACGCATGTGCCGATACTGACACATGCTTCCGAATCAAACAGAATAATGTTCAACAAAGAGTGAAGTTATTTTGTTCTTGGTCACGCCATTAGAAGTGCCGATACCATCTCCATGTTGGAATATGCACTGCGATGTTCTAGCCATGTTCAAGACCATATCAGCAAATCCACGAGAGAGTTGAGTTCTCCAGCACTCCTCGCTCAACTTCTTCAATGAGTGGCTCAGCATGTCCCTTATGCGTTCGATCGCAGCCGGCTCGGTCTCACCCGATTCATTCATGCGGCACTGGACTGATTTGGGCGTGTCTCCTCTCTCCATCTCAGCCTACATGCATATATGCACTTACGATTGAGAATACGTAAGGTCTTTGCAACCCTCCACAAAAGCATGATTGTTTATACCTTTGAAGTACCCAAGTCATTGCTGAGGCGAACAATGAGTGAGGACCAATATATAAGTTGGAAACCTCCTTGTTGCAGCAAACTAGGAGACTTGTCGCTTAAAGTGTTTCCCGAGAGACAATATGCATGAGACATTGCTATCGGACCACCAACTGATATCCACGAATTCTCAAGGTACTCCTCAAGTGTTGGTTTGTAACCTTTGTGAAACCATTCTGCCTCGGTTAAGTATGCTTCACAGAGACTCTCCCACTGCATGCAAAAAGATCACTTCATCGTTAGGCATCAGAAGATAAGGTAAAAAAGATTTGGAAGCTTTAGGTTTCAGTACCACCTCTTTCCTAAACAAGGCCGTTGCATCCCACCCATGATCCTTCTCAATATCGGCAGCAGTCTCATTGACAAAGTTGTGCAAGGCCAAGTAACAGCACTTCAAGTAATCCGGAAGGGTATCCATAGCCTTGAGATCCCAACTGAGAAGGAAAAAAGTGAAAGGTTATCACTGGTGTTATTTGCGTGAAAGCATGCATCGCAAGCTTTTAAGGCACGCATGATGAGAAATTGGACTTCTTACGCTTTGACAGCTGCCGTAAAGAGCTTGACTTCTTCAGGCAAACCATAGACATCATATACGTCATCGATGACTGTGAGAATGCAGATCAGCTTGGTGAGACCCACTCTACACTTGGAGAACTGGGGCTCGTGGGCGATCCCGACAGCCCACAGATAATTTTCGAGTAATCTGTCTCTGGAGAACTTGAGCTTCTGCGCCAGACCCAGTTCCTTCCACCACCTAACAGAAATAAAAACTTCAGGATCTACCGCAAACAAATTCCATGGACAGACATATTACTCGAGGTTGTCGTTATCTTCACATCTGAAATATGAGAAACGTAGGCTTTCGTGTAGTTGCAAGAAATGCATCCGATCTTACTTGGAGAGCTCCCTCATCTCCTCTCGATGTATCGATTGCACAATGTTGAAATCTAACTTAGCCAGCTTCAGGAGGACCGGGTTTCTACACTCTTGCCGGTCGTAGACGTCGATGAAGTACTTTGTCTCCAGCCTTGGCATCCTCCAACGCAGAGGAATTTCTAGGGAATGTCTCACTTGCTCTGCGACATGCGGGTCAACTTGCTTTTCCAATAACTTCAGATGCATAGCACTGAATTTATTGGCTTCGTCTAAA